>CM031969.1:13112620-13220045 GCA_018804465.1 Populus tomentosa | reverse complement strand
GGTTGAACTTTGAAGTTGAGCAAAAAAGTATTTAACTGAAAGTTTTGAAAACTTGATGCACTCAGATAGAAAAATCTTTAAATTCCATTTACTCGATCGAAAAAAAGTTGAAAATTGAGGTACCAACGGTAATTATTTCGTAACCATACAGTGTGTTTTTTTTTATCTTTTGAAAGAGGCATGGCATGCACGTCGAAAATGCTAATGACCTTAAGAGTTGTTAGAATTATTTAACAATTAGTTTCTCATATAAAAGCTGGATAGAATTAGTGTGTAACTGCCTTTAATCACTTCTTTCTCTCAGGGTCTGGTATCGGATCTTGACACCATCATACATAACAATGATTCCGCTACTAATAATTCAAAATTTCAACGCTATCCATTGCCTCAAAATTGCAACCTGGCCCAAGAAGTCAGTGGGCCTTTTCACAGTCTTGCCTGACCATGGGCTATGGACTGTTTAATACTATTGGGCCACGTACTCTTGCTTCATGGTCTACGGTTCGGACACTAAACTCCTATAGCAGATTTACCTTGGCATGGACCTAAGTCTATTAAATGGGCCAGAAGGATGCAGCAAATTTGGATAAATGCCCTGCCAATCAGCTCTGAGTCGGAGGCCCATCTTTTAATCCTTCCCTTTCAGGTCTCATGGACAAAATTCCTTGGTTTTTGTATTTTAAAATATTTTTTAAAAAATTAAATTTTTATTATTTTTTTACTTTAAATTATATTTTTTATATTTTTGATCATTTTAATATGCTGAAATCAAAAATAATTTTTAAAAAATAAATAAAATTATTTCGATATATTTATAAATAAAAGACTGTTATCATATTTTTATCCATTCTATAAAAACAAAACCTTTTTATCCAGGGAAGAAGCAGAGAGGAGAGGCATCATGATAAAATCATCTTCACGGCCTTGTTTGAAGACAATCAATAACTAGAAGCATCATGATAATGGATTTTTAAGCTTGGCCAATTATATCTGTATTTGTTTGGGAGTATAATTAAGATTATTTTTTATATTAAAACATTATCATTATTCAAAACATATATAAAAATAATTTTTAATAAAAAAATAATAAATTTTTTAACCACGTTTTCCAAACGCTGAGAAGACGGTGGCACTCAATTAATTAGAAGCAACAGCACATCACTTTCTATCATTGAGTAAAATGTTTGTCATTAGCATATCTGCAGGTCATCTTCCCGCATCCACGTGGGGCCATATCCTGAGCAGACCAAACCCTTTAGTCATGTTTTTATTTATTGCTCTTTTAATGTAAGGTATCAACTTCAACAAGATTGTGCTAATTGAATGATGACAACGAATTTCTTGACGTACTGTCCTGATTATTGCCGAGGCGGAACTTTCCAGTGGCATTTGACACACACACACAAGGACTTCAACATGGCAATGAAATGGCTCAATCAACATTATTTTTTTTCTTATTAAGCTCCAGTCTTTCATCAGACGGGCAGATATTCTCCAATTTGTTTTAAGAAAAAAAGTTGTTGGTTTGATGTTTCTATTTGCTGATTAAAATATTGACCTCCAGCTATACAAAAAAAATGGAGTTCCTTGGGGATATACATTATTCATGTAAACAAGGAAGGTCATAAAAAACTATATCAATATATATTAATTTACAACAAATCTAAGGCATCAGTAAAATAATGTTCATTAAAACATATAATATTATGTAAAATACCATTTCCCTCCTCATTCCAAAAATTTATGGATAGACTGGCTGGGGCATTATTTTTATTTTCATGCACCATTAGTTATTATCAAATTAATTAAATTAAATTAATCATTTTTATTTTTTTAAGTATACTGTAGTTATTAATTTGACCTTGGCTCCCAAAAAAAAAAAAACCTAGCACTTAAGGCTTTTCTAGTCTTTAACTTAATTTCAAAATATTTAAATTATTTCATTGCCCTTATAATTAAAAAAAACAAACTTACACTTGGGTTTAAAGGTATTTTAATCTTTTTTATTTGGTAATTTTATAATTATCAAGTTTCTTCAGGGGCGATAGGGTCATTTGCTAATAAAGAAAGTCATTAAAAAAAAGTCGGGGCATGTGAACAATTGTTGCAGGTTTTGAATGGCACGTGTGACGTTGTCCAATGGTTGAAAGCCTACTTTTAATGCGACGACTGATTCATCTAGGCAGCCCTTTTATGACTAGGCAACGTGTGTGGTTTAAATATCTCTAGTTTGGCTACGATGATTTTTTTTCCTCTCTCCTCAATTTTCATGCTCACCCTTTAAATTTTCAAAACAACCCTTCAATTGCTCTTTTTTTTTAAAAAAAATTTAATCCCTTTTCTTTTTATTACTATTTGTTTTATTTAGAGTAATTTATAAAATTAAAATTATTTTTTAATTTCATCCCCTATGAGTTTTTTTTTCTGTCAGATTTGATCCTCGTTCTTTTTATTGTTATTTGTGTTTATTTAAGATGGTTTTTAAAATTTCTTCTTCTTCTTTTTTAATTTCATCATTCTTGATTTTGTTTTTTCTATCAAATTTGATCTTTAGTTTTTTATTGCTGTTTTTCTCCTTGAATTTGTTTTAGATTGATTTTCTTCATGGTTTCATCCTTCAACATTAAATTGATTTAGTGGTGAGCTTTTGATTTAGTCCGGGTCTAGAATTTAACGGATTATGGGTTTGAGAGATTATATCCCAATTAAATATAAGTCATTTTCTTTTGATTTAGTCGTTAATTATTTAACAACTCTTCAATTTAGGCTTGAATTCCATTTGCCCAAGCTAGTGCAAGGCCAGTTGGGGAGAAAATGAGGGTAAGGGAAAGAAAAATGATAATTGACCACTCTGGCTAGCGTATTGTAATCATGCTCACTACCTAGATTTTAATTTTGCATTTTACTTAGGTTGACTGAAAGGTGACTTACTTGGTATCCACCTCAAAATTAAAACAAGAAAATATGCTATACTGATTTTTTTAAGCTGACTCATGGTTTTATCAATTATTTGGATTTTTTTTTGCCCAAACAAATCAACTTGGTCATGTTGGAGCAATTCCCATGTAATTAATTTAAAGCTCTGGCTATACAAACTATTGAGGTTGGAGGTTTCAATGTTGACTTACTGAACTCGGCTTAATGAAACTGGTGAAAAGTTCTTTATGGTCAATTGTATTTGTCTTTATTTATATAGGGTTATGACTGGGTTCTTTTTGTACATTATTAGATTGCAGTTAATGTTTACAAAAAAAAATTTGCAAGAACATTATTAACATCTTTGACCTGCACCTGTAACAAAATGTGAGTAATAGAACTAGTACAACACTAAAATCACTTCTTTTAAGCATTACTAGGTTCCCTCCTTCCCCTCGATATACTATGGGTTAGACCAAAAAACATTTTTAACTAAAAAACAAGTCAAAGAACAAAAACACCTAAATGACAAAAAAAAAGAAGCCTAAATACATTGATCCAAAAGCAACTTGGAAGCCAAATAAAACATGGTTTATATTTAAAATAAAAATTCAAGATGATATTTTTAAAAGAAAAAATTAAAATGGTGACATATTTCATTAGGCGTATGCCCATGTAAGGTGTGGCATGCCCAACACTCCCGTGGGTCTAGGCAACACGTCCAAACCCATTTTCACATCAAGTAGGCTTCGACAACTTGCCCGATCCCAACACTTTATTGGGAATTGTTCCAAGACCCACATTAGTCTCTTAATATTTTATATTTATCTAATATATGTTATTTTTAGTAAAATATAACTTAAAATATCACAAGGGTGACATTACACCTTAGCTTTACCTCTTCACAAAAAGACAAGACTCGTAGACTATAAATATATCATGAATCTTTCAAATCACAAATTCACAATTTTTTTATTCTTAACACTTTCATCATGAATATTTTCAAAGTCTATCTATCTAAAATATTATTGTATTTTCTCTTTCAACAAAGTTACTAATTTAAGCATCGGAGAGTCCCTACATCCTTCAAATGAGACCTCTTGCATGTACTAGTTACTAGCTATCTTGGCTTACCAGGCACCACCTGCTACTAGTCACCATATACCTTGGCTAGGGAGAATGGATCATATTATTTGAACTAAGAGATTAACTAATTATCCAACACACCAACCTTATTCCTAAGCATCTTGAATTTTTAGACTCATCAATTGATTTTGTTTATGGAAAACTAATCTAAAAGCCATAAGTTTCTAAAACTTGTTTTTGACATCTCCAGGTCATTTTACGACACACAACTAGGACATACTTAGGTTAGGACACATGACAAATCTACTTGTTACTACGAACACTTTTACCTAACCGGACCTTTAACAACTTACTAGTCAAGTGTAACTCCTAACTCAAGTCGTACTGGCAACCTAAAGGAAAAATCAGATTTACCATCCCCAACAAGTCTTAAAAACCTTAAGCAACACACAATGCCATTTTGGCACCCTCAACAACACATAATGCCCTAGCGTACCGCCGATCGCATCAAGCACCCATAAACGATTACACTACCCATAAAAGAATAGGTAAAATGGCATTCATAAAAGTCACTCAAGGGGCTACTCTCGCCATTACTATATGCATATATAGAGTTAATACTCCAAACATACTCCTATTATCTACTATGAGATGGACACTAGTTACCATAATCGTCGTTCCATGTCATATTCTTAAGAATCTCAAGAGCTTCATACAAAAAGGATTATAAAAATGGTTTGTACATGAGCATACTTAGGAGAATGATTACAATCCCTATCAGTGGAGGAGTTCTTCCATGTCTAAACAAGTATTGAACACTCGGATCCCTAAGAACTACAATTACACAAAAATAAGTTTGGACAATTATGATGGCCTGGCTGACCCGAGGGAGTCCATGCATTCATAATACAATAATTTAAAGTCAAGCTATGTTGATGGGTTCAATGACCTCTATACCAAGCTAGTGGCATGCTTCAACACTAGTATACCTGCCAAGAAAAGCTCCACAAAATTATTTTGTGTTGCCCAATGAGAGTTTTAATGAGGAGATGCGTGGAAGAATTGCTTAAGGCAAACATTAGAGGCCTTGATGAAAAAAGTAAGGGAACATGCCTTCTTACTTATCGTACAAAGCTAATACTCCAAATATACTCCCCTTATCTACCGTGGGATGGACATTAGTTACTGTAATCAACATTCCATGCCACACTCCCAAGGCTTCTAAAAGCTTCATGAATGAAGGACTAAGAAACGATTTGTATACCTAGGAGAATGACTACAATCCCTGTCAATAGAAAGGTTCTCTCTTAATAAGAACCTAAAACAAGTAAAAAAAAAGGGTTTATCTCTATAATTGATTTTGTTATTTAATAATTAGTGGTGAATTTGAAAAAACTACAAGACTATGATAACACTTTGATGCTGAGATTTAATATCAAATGATACATGTATAATCAACATAAGAAAGATTATAAAAATAAGCAGCACAAAATCCTGCTAAATAGAGTCATACCACAAACTCTAATTCAAAATTTTTATTATTGAATAAATGACTCTAATATAGTTTGTCTCTCTAAAAGGTATATAACTCCTCAAATAAGCCTTAAAATCACCTTTAATAAACTAGAAAACTCGAAAATAAAAAAAATCATAAACAAACTAGGAAAAATAAAATTATTAATTTTAATATTTGATTTTCTAAATTAAATAGAAAAAAAATAAGAACACCATAATTTTTTTTTCTAAACTAAATAAAAAATAATAATAACTAAAAATAATAATCTTTTCTTAAAAATCCTGCATTACACTTTGTATGGTCTAATAATGAGTCTATGGATAACCAACTAAACATAGTTTATGCTGTTGTACCCAGTAGGAAAAAAAAAAATCCATCTCGTGTATGCTATATTACAAGGAATCTAAAAGGAATGGACTTTTTACTGGGAATTGCATTGTAAAAGGAAAACATTGTGAATTTTAATAGTATTTCTATTTTTTCCCCTTCTTTTGTCATCAAACTTTTTTTTTTTTCAATTTCCCCATTTCATATTATATTGATTGAAAATTTAAATGATTATATTTATTATATCCCTTACAACCAACACTACTAACATAAATCTAAAATACAAAAATAAATAAAAAATTTAGATATATAGAAAAAAAATTCATGATAACTACAATAAAAACAAAAAGTTTGTATCGACATGTATCAAAAGAATTAATTTTTAAAAGTTTATTATTGAATAATTAAAAATAAATTATCGTTAAAATATATCCATTGTAGCATTTGAATTTTAAAATAATTAAAAATAATTATTCTATTTAAAAAATAATAATAAAATACTTGGGACTTTCTATTTTAAAAATCATGAATATAATAATATATATTTTTTAGAGAATTAGCTAACATAGTTTCCTATTATTTTAACTAAAATATGGATATGGATGCTCCAATGTAATGTAACAAGAGGAAACGTTCATTTTTGTGACGGTTCAACTTATGCCCCTCTAACGTTCCTTTAAACGGAGCTGGAAAGCGAATGGCCGCAGGTTTCTCTCTCTCACTTTCCCTTCTTTTGATTTTTACAGCTCTCCTCTCTCTCTCTCTCAAGTTAACAAGAAAACGAAAGGAAAGAAAAGAAAAAACCTATAACAGTCTTCAACATTGCAAAAATTAAAAAAGAGAAATCTATAAACAGTAGTCTGATCTCTGAAGAAACCTTAATTTTTAGGGTTTCCATTATCTATAGTCTATACACAATTGGCATTGTTAATATTAATATTTGAGTGGTGGCAAATTGGGTAAATTAAATGATGAAAACAGGGGCAGAATTGGAAATAGAAGTAATTGGGAGTGGCTTGGAGGCTTAGCTTGATATCGGAACAACCGAACCTGGCGGCTCTTTCAAACCAGCCAAACGGCCAGCATTATCAATATCATCAAAATAAATACAATGACTGGCGGTGGTGGAGATCCTCTGTGACGCAGCTGCAACAGCAGCGGAGGAAGGTACCGCGGTCGCTAGTTTGCGGTTTCATGCTGTTTGGTTTGGGATTGATTTCTCTCTTCACTGGACACGTGGCATCTGATCTTGAGTGGTACTCTCAACGACTAGTCAAGCGCAGCTTCTTCTACTCTAGGCTGGTACTTAATCAATTAATTACAAGTTTTTCAATATTTTTCTTAGTTTTATTTTGTAATGTTGCTTGAATAAAAGTAGAATTTTTTTAAATAAAAATATAAAATTTGAATGTTTTTAGAGATTGGGTTGATGTAATGTGGCAATGGTGTTGCAGGAGGGGAGGCGACGCGAAGGCATTGATATTTGGAAATCGAAGTACTCGAATTTGTTCTATGGATGTAGCGAAAGAGGGCGTAATTTTCCTTGTATGTTCAAAATTTCTTCTTAAGTTGCTTTGTCTTACTAGAATCTTTGTTTTCTGTAACAATGTTAGACCGATTTCTCTCTATCAACACTGAATCAGTGGCTGTTAGAGTAGATATTACTTGCTCTGTTATTTCTTTTCAAGTTTGAACAGGATGCTGGGATTTTCCATTATAGTTTAAACTTTCTAACAATGCTAATTTTGTACGTAGCTGCCATACGTGAGCGGGCTTCTAATGGCTATTTGCTTATTGCTGCAAGTGGAGGGTTGAACCAACAAAGAACTGGAGTAAGTGAAGGTTAACTTATTATGCTACGGAAACTTATGATTGAGAGTGTTTCATCAAACAGGGTTATATATTTGTCGCCGTGCTTATTTTCACCAGAAGATTAATGTGTTATGTTTTGAAAATGACTATTTTGTAGATAACAGATGCTGTGGTTGTTGCACGGATTCTTAATGCTACATTAGTTGTGCCCGAGTTAGATCATCGCTCTTATTGGAAGGATGATAGGCAAGTTAGGACTTGTTATTCTATCTACATTATTATTTAATCCAGAAGATCATTTATTTATTTCTCATAATTGCATTCTTTATATTCAACCTTACACCCATTGTCTAATTAAAGATATGTCGCTTTGCATGCAGTGACTTTGTCAACATTTTTGACATTGATCGGTTCATTTCTTACCTTGCAAAAGATGTCACCATTGTGAAAAGAGTTCCTGATAAAGTCATGCGGTCAATGGAAAAACCCCCATATACCATGCGTGTCCCAAGAAAATCCCCTCCTGAATATTATCTGGATCAAGTTCTGCCAATACTATTGAGGAGACGTGTAAGGCACTCTGCTCAGCTTGTAATTATTCTTTTAAATCTGATAGTTTCCTATTAGCTATTATTTTCCACACGTACCCTTGTGCTTCTTTTAAAGTTCTGGAAAGCCAGGTCTCTTTCTCCATGGCGCGAAGTGTTTTATTGATGGATAAAGATGAATATAATGAAATGAATTCTAATGAATTTACACAAACAGAAAGATGAAATAAATGAACCATAAGTTGCATAATATTATGGCTCCTGCCATTGTGTCTATTTGTATGAAAATTGTTAACTGTTGTTTGGGTTATGTAGCATTATCCTTTTATTCAATAGGATATGAAATTTTGCAGGTTGTGCAGCTGACGAAGTTTGACTATAGGCTTGCAAGTAACCTTGACGAAGAGCTGCAAAAGTTGCGCTGCCGGGTTAATTATCATGGTTTAAGATTTACAAAACCCATACAAGAAATTGGTGAGAGACTTGTGACAAAAATGCGAAAGATGGCAAAACATTATATTGCAGTTCACTTGAGGTTTGTTACCTTTACCTCAATTTAATTGACATGTCTAATCTGAAGAAAAACAAAAAGGTTTCCTCCTCAGTTTTAATGTCATTAACATAGTTGGATGATTTGTTCTTCTTGTCCCCAAGTAGTGGCCAAGACAGCTATGGGTAGACATGGCTAAAATTTATGATTTTGGGATGCTATCTTGGCTAGATTCTCCTCTAGATTCTAGACCTTTCACAGATTTTCATGTACAACTATATGTTACATGACACCCCCCCCCTCCTCACACACATACACAGTGTGCATGAATACTTGGATTCTATTGCATGCATTCCATTGTGGGCTGTGGTAGGGATGCTTATCAGATTGTCTTTGCAACTAATGAATGCTAAATATATTATAACTGACCATATGTGTAGAAGAACTGGCTTCTATATCTTACTCTCCTTTTAACTGTTATCAATGAATTCAACTTGATTGCTATCATATCCAACATTTGTATTTTATGAGCAAGCTTTGTTTTTACATGTAGACCGAAACGGATGGGTGGTGAATTTTGCATGCATATTTGGATTTCTGTGTTGTTCATGGCCTGACTGTTTAAAATTACAGGTTTGAACCTGATATGCTTGCATTTTCTGGGTGTTACTTTGGCGGGGGTGAAAAGGAGAGATTTGAGCTCAGGGAAATAAGAAAAAGATGGGCAACATTACCTGTAAGAAAAGAATGCAATTCCTTTATAATCTCCAATTTTATATTTAAAGAAAGGTTCTCCACCCATAGGGTCATGTCACTCACTACACTTATCTTGTAATTACCAGGAGAAATGAGGACCGTACTTTGTTAAGATGGATTCTGATGTTTTAATTTATCCCAAATTTGTACTTGCTATATTTTAGGATTTAAGCCCTGATGGAGAGCGAGAGAGAGGAAAATGTCCACTCACTCCTCATGAAGTAGGATTGATGCTGCGTGCCCTTGGTTTTGCTAACAACACGTACCTCTATGTTGCATCTGGAGAAATATATGGTGGAGAAGAGACTCTAAGGCCCCTTAGAGAACTCTTCCCTAACTTCTATACAAAGGAGATGCTGGCAGTTGAAGATCTGAAACCATTTCTTCCATTTTCCTCCCGCCTGGCGGCCATCGACTACATTGTCTGTGATGAGAGCGATGTCTTTGTCACAAATAATAATGGAAACATGGCCAAGATTCTTGCTGGTCGAAGGTGAGAAAATACTAGTCCATAGTTTTCTATTTGTCTTGAATATGCTTGAGCTTGAAATTAATCTGTGGTCCATAATTTGATTATAATACTGAGGAATAAGTGATTTAAATTTGAATTTTCAAGGAAGTTAGTTCTTTGAAAATACTGTTGCCTATATTTTCTACATTTTCTGTGTGATGTCTTCGACAAATTTGAGTTTTTGGACCATACTATAAGATATTCTCAGGTCTTATAAGGAAAAAACAGCAATAAGATCTAACTGAAAAAACATGCTTGCTTCTGTTGTGATAATATGGAAATTGTTCAACTGCATTAATGTTGCACTGGGCTCAGATTAGATAATTTATTGAGGTTAAAGTTTGAGCCAGAATGGCTGAATTAAACTTGAATATGTAAATTCCCAAGAATCTCTTTTTGTGAGTACTTGATTTTGTTATGTCATTATCATCCAAAGCCAATCAAGACATTATATAATGAGTAATTTTAGGGATCCTTCTCTAGAAAAAATAATGTAGAGATACTTCTATTTACTAATATTTGTTTACGATATGATGTGTTCTTTATGATCGATGCATTATTAACTATTCTGTTTCCGTAACTATAATTGTCCCATATAATAGTATACACCTCCAAAATTTTAAAATCTTGCTTGTAACATTATATGTTGTCATTTAGTACATAAAAAAGTTACTCTTGTATAATTCACTCTTTTTCACGTACCATGTCCTTGTACTAATTTTTGTTTTTCATATATAATGGATCCAAGGAGGTACGCTGGGCATAAGAGGACCATCAGACCAAATGCAAAGAAGCTTAGTGCATTGTTCATGGCAAGGGATCAGATGGACTGGGATACATTTTCCAAAAAGGTGAAAGCAAGCCAGAGAGGATTTATGGGAGAGCCAGATGAGGTGAGGCCTGGCCGAGGTGACTTTCATGAATATCCATCTTGTATCTGTGAGAGGCCATTCACTGATGGTGAAAACAGCAAGGGTGAAGATCGACTGTCGGCCAGGATTCCTGTGAACTTAAAGGAAAAAGTTCAATCCAAGTATGTTGGAGAGAACCAAGGTGACGAAAGCCTCCAGAGATTGAAGAGAAGCATGGGAGAAGAACCGATATCTTTAAGAGAGAATGAGGAAGATGAAATTTTCCCTGACTGATGGTAAGAGTGGAGGCAGCTCCTCATTAGTAGCAGGCAGAAATTTATGCCTCCAATATTTCATCTTCCGAGCATATGCCCCTTCACATGCTGGCACAAGATTTTATTGATAGCGGCATCGTAACTTAAGCCTTCTCAAATGAAGCATCTGCTTTCCTTTTCTCTCCAGTCTGTGATTAGATCAATGAATGAATTGGGCCTACAGGAGTCAGGGAACTTAAATGATCTGCAAGTGTCCATAGATAGTTTTGATAGGGAAACATGTTTGTAGGTTTGTCGAGATCAATGGAACTCAATTGGTTGCATCAACAAAATCCAACCTATTGTGCAATCAAGCTCTTCGTTCACTACATTTGTTTGAGATAACTGCTAGCGGGCTGCAGTGTGAAATTGTTCGCCACCGCAGTGGTTTTACCATGCAAAAGGAAACAAAAGCATAGAGACGTGCAAGACAAATGGAAACGCTGCCCTCGCTGGCCATCCGTTTGTTGACTTTTATAAGCACAAGCAGCCTCGTTTCGCGTATCAAGCGCCGATTTCATTTCATCGGGACGAAAAAGAAAAGGAAAGCAAGTTACAGAAGATCAAGCTGCGATCAGAGCTGTTATGACAGTGAAAAGATTTTGCTAAGCTTTGTACTTTTTAAAATATATTAAAATAATTTTTCAGACACTAAATTAAAATAATAAAATAAACCACTAAAAAATAATATTAATTTGTCAAAAATACTTTTAAAAAACACTTTAAAAACAAATCCAAACTGTTCCCTTAGCTACGAACCACTTTCTATGTACCAAAGTCGGATATTTTTTTTAGAGTGGCAACCTAAGGCCATCGCAGGTTGTAATTCATTCTATACATTTACAAGCTAAGCTACACCGAGACAGGTTCTAAAGACTAGAGCATACACTAGATCTGCAAGTAATCAGTAGCTCTTGGCGACGACCGAAGCTTGGAAGAAAAACCCATAGTTCAAGGACCAATGGGACTAGAGGAGGATCATCCACTTCATTTATTTTTTCTTTGTATATCGGACCTATAACCATAATCTTTTACAAGGTATATACATATACCTCGGCTCAAGTAGTATATGATCGATATAATAGCGCTCTAACAATAGGAATTAACTAGGGACCAGGGACCAGGGACCTCTAGCAGTTCAATCAGCCCCCCTCGCTAAATTTAAATAGCAACTTCCATTCAGAAAACTAAAGAAGAGCTTATTGATTGAGGGAATAACCATCCCCACCAACCACCGATCACCTAAAACGGGGAATTCACAAGGTATACATGACCGATCAGCAAAGCTTCCTGCAATTTCAAGCCAAACTACATGGAGATTTTCCATATACGACCCTTATGGCAAACGCTGGGAGATCAAATCATCATCGCAAAAAAACTAAAATTGATATGAACATCTACCCACTACATGTCATATTATCCCAAGCAGAATTTCCATTCCTACCTATCACCTCTATTATAAATATACACAACTACTCTTGCAGTGTTGTCCAGAGACTATTGAGCATCTTTGCACTCGATATCATCATTGCATGGGCTCCTCTCAACCATGGTTATTCCCTGCAACAACACAAGCAGTCACAGTTTTTATCAATTTTCAATCATCAACAAACGCACACACGAGGCTGGAATCCCCTGCTGCTAATTCAGCAGGGAGATGTTACCTCTAGAAGCAGTCCTACTTTTCTGACTTTTATCATGCGACACAGATGGAACTTTTGACACCATTAAGGAGCTTTGTAGCCCTTCTAACAGCTGTGAACAACAAAGATCAACAAGGCTTTAAGACATTAATCTGCTTGAAAAACAATTGCCAAGAATAGGATAATAAAAACAGAAGGTTCTCCATGTCAAAAAGTAATGACCAATATCAATTTGAACTGCTCCAAAGAAGATCCCAAGAAAATGGCTACGAAAAACCCAACAAATGACCTAAAGGACTTCAAAATTCTCTTTTGAAATTCACCCTCCCAGGACTATTTATACAATTAACAGGAATAGGCAAGTGGTTCCACTTGCACCAGCGATATTTAGGGGAAAATTGTAATGAGAAAAGATTATCTTCGAATTGTTTGCATCCACAATTCCTCAATTTTCATTCATTACCCATCCTTGACTGAATGAAAAAGCGTTCACTGGACAGATACAAAGTATAGAAACATGTCTTTCTGAAAGAGATGCTCCAAAAACCTTTGGACATTGCTGATGAGCTAGAATATGCTAGGTTGAGTAGAAATCAGTGTATCAACATGGGTATTGTCAAAAGGAAGCTGGATTTTCTACAGACCTACTGGCCCCTAAAAAAGGGGATGAGGAAGAAACTAGGCTGCTTTGTATGGGTGAGAAAAGGCAAGCTACCAAATAAAAAAAGATTTGATGCAATAAACTAAAGTGCATACTATTACATCAAATGCTTCAAAAACAACAAAGGCCATTACCATCCTCACAGAAGCAGGTCCAGGGAGGAGACTAACACAAGGTATGAATTCAGAGCTCTAAGAACTTACTCTTGATGTAGGCTGAATTTTACGATTAGACCTTCGTGGCTCTGAGGCATCAGAGGTTGATTTTGAAGAGTCTCCATTGAAAACTTTGTCCTCTTCAATTCTACCCAACTTTCCACCAGCAGGAGCAAGTTTTCCTTTACTTACCCGTTGAGGTTTAGCATTTGATGTGGAAGTTTTCTTAGAGGAAAGTGTACCTGAAGGAAGAGGAAAGGAAGAAAATATTGGACCCTCTGTCGCTCCCACAGAGCTAGATAAGGGCTGAAAGTCAGTCAAGTTACGTTTTTCGGATGTATTTTCAACATGGCTTATAGAAGCCTTGGTCTTTGCAACATGATCTGTAACAGCACCATCATTGGAAGCAGAAACTGTAGTTGTCAATGAGTTGTCCTTCTGAGTAATTGTTCTACCAGAAACATTCTGTGGCTTTCCTGACTTAAGAACCTTGGGCTTCGATGCCGCTGTTCGGTTTGCGATTGATTCAGTTCTTAAAGTATTCTTCCATCCATGGGATCCTGATCCCCGAGGCATCAAATATTTAGCAAACTTTACTGAATCATTTGCGTCGTTGTTTTTGCTGCTCTGATCTGCAACATAATGCTTGCTCACTTCCATAAACTTTCTTTTTTTCCCAGGCTTTGGTACACCAAAGATCACTTTTGATCCTTCCTTCTGCAAGCCAGTCCGTGCCATTCTGAGCACGTCAGGTTTATTACCATCTTTGGTACTCTTACCAATATTGAACATTTTTTCATGAGCAGCTAAATCCAATAAAGTTGGCTCATCAGGTTTATTAGTTTCCACAGAATCAAAACCTTTTGACAACTTATCATTCCCTTTGGTGTCCACTGCAGGGCTCCGCACCCTCAGTCGTTTTTCCTGTGGAGTATCACCCTGGAACATCAAATCTGTAAGTCAGTGCAAGCAAGAAAGTTTAAGGTCAATACACAGTGAAATATCAAATTAATGCACCTTGTTGGTAGAATGAGAGCCCACTCTTGAACTGGACCATTCAATCCATTCCCCATTTTCCCATAGGAGAGAAGGCCGAAGATGCCATGCTCTAACAACAGATGTTTTTCCTTGAACTGCAAGCAGAGTGACATAGATTCATAAATGAAATGTTACCTCTATATCCAATAACCGAAAAGCATGCAACCATGTGATTATTCATTCAACTACAGCAACCAATTGTACATGCCTGGAAATTGGACTGTTAGTGTGGTGCCATCTTTCTTGCTCCTTTCAATGACCACTCCTTCCCACCAGCTGAAGAATATCTCACACATATCAAAATGGAAAATACAGAGTAGCATGTATATAAATTGCCAAACCACGGTTGCAGCAGTTTAAAGTATACAGGAGAACAGAAGAATGGTATAATTGTAAGAATAACTGCTTTAAAACGCATCAATTACAGGCCCTCACAGCACAAAGGATGGGAAAAAAATTCGTTAGATTGAATTATGCTTAGAAGGCAGTGGAAGAGAGCACGGGCAACCCTTACAAAAGACAAGGCATGAACTCCCTTTTCAACACTGCAATATTCTCTTCCAAAGTTTATGGGAGAACTCCTAAAGCCATCACAGGTTGTCATCCAGTCTATACATTTACAAACTAAGCTACACGGAGACAGGTTCTGAAGACTAGATCATGTTTGGGAGAACTTGCTATCCTAATATAGCCCTGCTGAAAAGTATACTTTTTTCTTTATCCCCCTTGAAAGGGAGATGTTTCAAGATAAAACAAAGACTTTCATATTTTGCTATTTCTAATATATATAAAGCTGGAAGTTTAAAGTGGAGTAAATATTAGTAAAAGATTTATTTGAATTGATTGAAGAGGTTATAATCACATGATAAAATAGCACCAGGGTGTAGATAGGATTCAAAACTTAGTTATTCACCTATCAGAATTGCATCCAGTTGTCAGTTATTCTCTATATTTTACCCCAGCAATTTTGTACCAGAAACATAAATGGATTTTTTTTTTACATATATTAGAAAATTCCTGTTAAATGTTGGTGTCACACACTACAGCTGCATAGTATAGAAACATAGTAACATACCTATCTTGTATCCATGCATCCACTCTATCACCAACAGACCAAATATGGTCCACCGTGGCAGCTCGTCGCCTCTTCCTTGTTCCTTCTAATTGCCCAGCAGTAATAGGGCGAGCTATTCGTATTTTTGGCGCTCTCTCTCCTTCACCTCTAAGTGTCACCCACTCCTTTAGCTTCTCTGAGCCTGCAGACAATCAAAACAATAAAATATGATCAATTGATGTGCATGTGTGGGTGCAAAAATACTAATGCTACAATTATTCCCTTTTCTTTCAACAAGCTACTTGAGGAGACTCCTTAGAGAATCACTGCCAGTGGCTGTGATGAGCAAGATGCCAATAATAGAATTCAACAAGGAAATTCTCTCTGACCACAAGGTTATGTATGTATGGGAGATCAGCAAAGCCCGTGTGATGCTGTTGAACATGACACTACTAAAGATTCTATCTTCTAGGTCAAAATCACCCACATTTCAGTACTCCTGGACCTCCCGGGCATGTTCATCATAGTTCATACAGATCACAAATTAAAACAACCACACAGGTAAGAACATTTACAGAATTATCTCCATAGATACAGATATTAAGGCAACTGCGCATATGTCAGCAGTTGGGGCAACACATCATACAAGCCACATCTGGCATTCTTCAAGCTATCATATATTCATAAAAAGCACATGCAGCAAAAAGAAATTGAGCACAAGGGTTCTCCAAGTTTTCTGCATTCAGAACTATCTACTGATTCCTAATACATATATTGACAATAAACACAATGACTCACCTTCAACTGATGAAAGATTAGTATAACTCACATATGCGCTCCCATCCTTTAAATCCACGACATTGGCAGAGAACCAGGCTGCTTTAAATCCATTCCCATCTTTGAAAACCTAGGAAAGCAAAAAACACTGATGAGTTAACAAGGACCAAAGGCAAACAAACTTCGATGAAACATAAAAAGGAACACAAAATTATCAAACTTTGTATATTAAGATATACAATTCCAATAATGGAACCTAAGAAAAGTTGGCGATTCCAAACCTCTACAAGGGACCCCTCCTTGATGCTATTAAAGTTCTCTATAGTTCCCAAAGATCTCGAACCATTCTCAGATTCAGACACCTTGTAGCCCTTTTGTCCTTTAACATCCTTTGCAGCAGCTGCACCAGAACTCAAGAAACTATCTTCCAATCTCACATGGTCCTCAGTGGACCCCTCAGTTGGAGCGTGTGGTCCTTCTCCAACTCTATCTATGTTAAGAGTTTTTCTACCCATAGCATTTGATTTAGAGATCAGTTCATTATTTATTTTGGCTACTTTCCAATAGCCCTCTGGACCCACAGCTACTAGCTCATTCAGTGGCAAAGGATCACCCATAGCAACTATCTTCCCAGCTTGGGACACAGCTTCTGCAGCCAGCTCCGCAGCTTTAACAATAGCATCCATATTTTCAGCTCGTTTTGCAGCAGCGGAAGCAACTTCAACTCTCCGTCTAGCAGCCTCCCTTGCCACAATAAGGATTGAACTGGAACTGTTTGTCCCATCATCACCCTTCAGGATGGAAGCAGGAGTAGCCTTTCCCAAATTCTTCATGCCTTCAGAAACAGAAATTGTATTGTCTTGACTGGGATTGCTGTAACCACCAGAACTTACTGCTTCATCAGCCAACAGTTTAGCTTGCAATGCAGCACTAGATGCAACTTTGGCAGCTGCCGCTGCCGCTTTTGCAACAGCAGCAGCAGCTGCTATTGCAACAGCTGCAGAAGCTAGTTTGGTTTCAATATCTGGTGATAACCCAGAATTTCTCTGCTTATCTAACTGATTCCACATTTCCAGGCTGTGACTAACAGCAGCAGCAGCAAGAGTAGCAGCATCCTCTGCCTGCATTCTCGCAGCCTTCACTTTATCAAGGGTTTCCTCTGACAAAATATTCCTCTGTTCTGCATTCTGATTCCCGTTTCTGATATCAGTAGGTATAGAAGATACAGAAGTCACAAATTTCTCTGTAGGGGCTTTAGAAACAAAGATGATAGGGGTTGTAATGGCAACAGAAGTAGACTGATGACTGGAAACAACAGGAGCAGAAACTGATTCTGTTCGAAGGTGAGGAGGCAAAATATTCTGGCCTGGACTCTCAGAAACTGAGTTCTTTTTTCTTTTCCTAGATTTGGGATCAGCAGGAGGTTGACTGGAAGACACTGCAACCTTTTTTGCATCTGGAACAGGAAAAGTCCCAGTAAAAACACTGGTGGAAGCCCCACTCTGAGCTACAGGACCAGGAGAAACATGCTTTGCACCAGAGATAATTGGCACAGATAAGTCTTTCACAGGTGTCAATTGAACTGGTTCTGTGATAGGCAATTGCGCAGAAAAATGACCACTTGTGTCAAGTGCAGGTGTTTGCGGAGATGTAGCCCAGGGACCACAAAAAGGTGCCTGAGATATCCAAGGGTTAACAGCAAAATTTCTCATCTGTGGAGTTTGATGAGGATGCATAGGAGAAAGTGCCCGCTGATGATCCATAATGGGACCCCTTGGCAAGCTGCTTGATTGAAATGTGTCGCCAGCTGGGGTAGGTACACTCCAGAGCGGTGAAGAAAGGGGTACCATGGGGTTCACAATTGTTGGAGTACCCTTGCTGGATCGACCAATAGGTGAAGAGATTACTTTACTTTGAACCTGTTTAATTGCTTGATCAGGAGCTCTGACACCTGCAGATCTCATTTGTGTCACACTTGTAAATCAACCAAATCTAAAGCAAGATTAGACAGCTTAAAATCAGAGACATACCAGGACGTGACTGCAAAGGGGTTTCTGGAGTAGTGAGATTAGGTTTTTGACCATGAAGCCGTTCTATAGAAGAGCGTAGAGCATTCTCCCATGTGCTTTTACCACCATCTACCAGGACATTGTCAAAGTGAATGTGTTTCTCTTTTAATGTCGAGAAGTATCACAAAACAAGGAAAAGTGCCACTAACCAGATCCTCCAAATGCTGATATCATATATGCTTCATCAGGAGCTGTTCCTTGTCTGTGACACAAACAAAATTAAAGTGAGATTTAGGTAAATGGTTTTTTTTTTTTTTTTTTTTTGTAACATTCAGAAGGATCCTGCAAATTCAAAAGCCACCCATTAAATCCAATAACCAAATGAAAAACAGTTCAGAATATGTATTTTCTTTTTTCCTTTTCTTTCCTCTCTTTTGGGATGGGAGGAGCTAAGAGATCATGAACACCACCTAAGACATCCAAAAGCACCTGAATCACATCCTGAAATTAATCTTGCCAACTCAGCCCATATATGTGCCAAAATGCATTGGCGGTAACAATATTACAATAACAAAATAGCAGGACCTACATCAAAGCGCCATAAACAAAGATCTGAGCACGCAATTGCACTTGTTGCAAGTCCGTGAAGGGTTGTTGAAACAACACAGATGGAGAAGCAGACGAATTCAGATCTGGAAGGCTTGAAGATGCATGAACAAATGGTTTCATAGTACTGGAATCCACATGACCATAGCACTGCATCTCATTTGATTGCACATGTTGCAATATCCCAGAAGGGCTTGGGGAGACATTGTTTGTTTTTGCCCCCTTTTCCAGCCGCACAGAAGCGGTATCTTTAATAGGATTTCCCTTTCTCGCACTTTCCTTTTCCATGGCCTTACCAGATGATCGTCTTGTTTTACGCTCAGAAGTACCTTTAGAACCACTGCGCACAATAGCTACATCAGACACCTTTGGACTTCCATGAGGAAGATCTTGGGCAAGCTTGGGATCTATTTGGACTAAACCAGATGATGGAGAAGCATTCAAAATCTTCAAAGAGAAGCAAAAAAGGAAAAGGAAAAGACAGAATAAATTGATTAGGATCATAAAAGGTATTTGTCAATATAAGGTCAGATTATGATGGGGAGGTAATAAAGGTTGTGCATATCAAAATTTTACCGGGTAGGCTTTAGTGGCTGGTTTGTTCAAAAAGGGCTGCCATTTATTGCCAACTTCTTTTTGAGGCATACTTGCCAGTGGACTGACCTCAAAGGTGAAGCTCCTTTCATCTTTGGATGCATCATTTTGTTTCGGATCCTGAGAACCAGACAAAGCTTTGCTGGCATTGCTATCAGCAACAGCAGTCTGCTCAACTGAACATTTCGCTCCATCCTTGTCACTTTCACTCTGAAAATCTCTGGCGGCTCTGATTATGGTAGGGGAACCACTGGCTGCTTTGCCAACATCAGCACAACTTCCACAATCTAGCAAACCATGTAAAATGAAGTTCAAAAGGTACAAAACTACAGGAACATTCATGAGTTTTTTTTATTTAATCAAATAAGAACCACGGACAAGGCTACCATGCAGGAATGGCAGATTAACAGTAAAACAACAAGGAATAAATGAATGGCTACCGTTTGTGCTAGGGACAGCAACCTTCCCATCACTATTATCTTCAGAGGCTATGGCAGCTTCATTTTCTTCCTGACCTTTCTGGTTAGTATCCTCTTGACACTCTTCCTTTTCTGAGGAGATAGGTCCTAGCATCTCATTCTTGTTTACAGTCGGTTCTGCATAATAAAAGACACAGAGAGGCAAAGCCATAATCATAGGAGTTCTTGTGAGAATGAAAAAGTCAGATTCATCAAATCAGGATACCCATATCAGGACAACAAGATAGCGGGAAGGAACCTGAATGATAATTCACTCTTGTATGTACCAGTTATTGATAACCATTTATAAAAACAGAGTGTCAGCTGAAATAATTAGCCACAATGCCATATTCAAATTAAAACAAAAGGCATGGTATCTAGCTTCATAAACATCCAAAAGATATAGCAAACTACATGATCTGAATTTGCATATCCGCACACATATTGGGGAGTACAATGAGCTGTGAATAAAATAGAACCTAAGAGTCATGTTCTAATATGCTTATTATCTAAGTTGCTATAGCTCACCTGAAACTTTGGATGATTCCTTTTCATCATTTTCTTTTACCAACACTTCAACATCATCTCCCTTGTTTGCAGTTGAATCACAAAGAACTGGACACACATTCATTTCCTTTGTGCTCTTCAGGCTGACCTTATCAATTACTTCTGAATGAGGTCCTTCTGTTTTACTAGCATCCACCATTAATAGAGATTGTTCAGCTGACTCGCATAATATCTGTCCTGCAGCACCGGAAGAAGCACCTTTTTTGGATTCAGAACCAGGATCCAATCCAGCTATCACTTGACAAGAGGTCTTCAGACCTGATAAACTGGCCTCCACAGAAATCTTGTCTGCGGTTTCTTTCTCTTTATCTAAGGGACTAAACCCCATCTCACTTAAAAGTGACATTTTGACATCTTTGTGACCAATAACTGCATCTACATTAGTGACATCACCAGAAGGTGCTGGAACACCATCCATTGGAGAAAAGGTTACCATGTTAGCATGTTTGCAGCTAACATCTGATGCTGCAACAGAGAGAAACAAATATTTTAGCAAAAAAAAATAAATTATGCCAGCTTAATGCAATATTCCAAGGAATAACATTTCACCATTTACCCGAATTGTTGTCAGAAGCAGCATCTGATTGCAATGTCGAAGCTATGAAATTGTTTTCAGTGCTAACATTGCCAGAAGGAAGCTCTATTGTGTCCTTTCCCTCAGCAGAAACCATAGACTTCCCACATATTTGTGATGATTCAGCAAGGAAAGAGGATGAAACATGGGCCACTTCTCCAACAACTTCAGCTGAACAGCACACCATAACTAAACTAGAAACGCCACCTGTATCGCTGCTGCTAGTTCCACCAACTTTCACTTTAGCAGGCTCACAGTCTTCAGCAGACAGGAGAGATCCCTCACACTTATTAGATAGGTTCTTGTTATCCAATTGGGAACCATTTGAGTCATCAATTTCATGCCTCTTAAGAGTAGTCTTATCTTCAACAGCCATCACTGATCCCCCAACTGTATCCACTTCGGAATGATCACTAGTCACTAAGTCTTCTGGGAAGCCAGAATGCCCCTTCGGTATTTTGCAAGAAGGTTCCCCCAAATTACTCGAGTTAGTTTCAGTGATGTTTGCTTCTTCCATAGATTCCACTGCATCTGAACAAGGATTCTCATCCTCCATTTGGCCCTCTTGACTTAATACTTGTCCCTTTTTCTGATTCTCACCAGTGTCTGTTTCCACAAAATCTTTACTATCATCAGAAGTGTTATTTATATCATCTGGGCCATCTTTTTCGTTCAATTCAATATTTCCTGTAGTGTTATTTTGCACAGAGGAACCATCCTGCATCTCTGAAGCAGGAACTTTCTGTGGCCTATCATTTGAAGATCCATTCACGACATTATCGATTTCCCTTTGAGTAACATGATTAGATTTACTATCAATGGACAGACTCCCTTCAATAACAGGTTGCCTGACCTCTACACTAATAGCAGATAGGTCAGCTAAAGGTCCCAAACCACTATCAGCAGATGCTTCACCTTTATGATCCTGAGAACTATCATCAAGAGGCTGCTGCTGTCCAACATCATTATCCAACACAGAAAAATCTTCCACATCCTCGCCTGGCAGAAACTTAGCCTGTAAATTCGCAGTATCTTCCACTTTAGGAGATGTATCATTATCCTGTTTCAAGATGGGCTCCATGTGCTTTAGTATGCAACCCAGTTCATCACAGGCATCTGACTCCTTAGTATTAGTTTGTATAGGAGTATTATCTTCCTGGCCAACAGATTTTAATAACATTTCAACAGATTCTGAGGAAGTAGCTTCAGACCAGACATTGTTGCGTCTTGATAGAGAACAAGACTCTGCTGCACTTGAACTAAACTGTATCCCACTGGTACCACGAGAGAAATCTTCAATCCACTGGTTGTCCTCGTTACTTTCGATGCCAAGAAAAACCTCAGTCTCAACCAAACTATCAAACCTTAAAGATCCATTAAGACTGTCATCAAAATCAAACCTGGGAAGAGCATATGGCTGTAAAACAGAAGGAAATTTGTTGCTTCCTTCACCAGCTAAATGAAGATTGTGGTTTTGAAAATCATTTTCATCATAATCCATGGGTGTGTCCCTAAAACAGTGCGACCGAGAAGAAAGCAGTCAGGTGCAATTACAGATGTCCAAAGATCACATGTCCAAGTTATAAAAACATCATGCTATACATCAGGATAGAAAGAAATACAACAATTAAAGAATACCAAATTTGAAATGTAATCTTACATAGAAAAATGGATGCAACATCAGGACACACAAGCCCAGAATTTTTATAATTAATAGTTATGACTTAATAGTTAATCCAACATCACATGTTGCTCTCCAACAATTTAGCAGAAAGTGTAAACTAACAATGCCCACCACTGCTACATCACTATCATCCAGCCTTTCAATTAATCATGCTACTTCCTTATGTGGGGCGATTCCTATGGTATGCCTCGTAGTAATGCTAACTAGCACCTCACAGCCAATGCATTGTCATGGTTATATGGTAGAGGTTGATAGTGATGCAAATAAGGGTAAGGGGCCTAGGAATTAGCATTATTGTTGATGGCATCATGTAAAAAAGAGCAGAAGGACAATGAAAGTACTATTTCAACAGCTTATATAGTTAGTAAACAAAGAGGTTTTTGGTCTTTAACTGTCTTACTAGGCGCTATTACACCCAGATCCCATGAAACTGTAAATAAAAAATTACAGATGAAAACAATATTGAAAGTATGCTATTCAATATTATATCATCATAAAGCAGTGTCATATAACTTTGTCTTACTGTTTTTGATTGATTAAGAAAACAGAAATCCAAATTTGAATACATATAACTTTGTTATTCAGAGAGACAAGATAGTTTCAAGAGAAATTGTTCTCACATTATAAACAAAAATGATGGATTTTGTTTTTTAATTCTTCAAAGAAAACTTGCTTAGAAATAAACTTGGGAAGATTTTTCATGACAAACTTTATCTTATTGGACACAGTAAGGATATTTGTGCCATGAGAGATAAATAAAAAACTATGTAGTTGTCTTGGAAAACAAGTTTAATAAGGACAGTTTAAAATGAATTTGGCGGTTTCTCTCATGCAGTTGGAAAATGATAGTGATCCACATTTTCAGCAACACTGAAGATCATGGGCTGTACAGTAATGAATAGATGAAGAAAATGTAAATTAATAATCTCATCAATCCAATTTAGATTTGCTCACAAGTGGAAAAATTAAGAATAAAGTAGCAGACCATGCTCAACATTTATGACAGAAATGCATCAATTAAGTTGAAGTAAACTATCCAAACAAATCAAACTGGAAAAGACAAATGACACTAATAAGAAAATTGGGACCATGGATGTTGTGCTGTACGCGTAATTTGGGGTGATTGACTCGGTCATTTTTTTTGGTTCAACAGACAGGAGTGTCCTCGGCCATCGAACCAAATAAAAACATAAAGGACCAAGCCAATTACCCAAAACTACAACATCTACAGTAAAATTGCCTATCTTACATGGCGATGCAGGTAGACAAGAAAAAAACAGCTGTAAAGGAACAAAAAAAACCCATCAACTTTGCATATCCTTCAAATATATACGCGTACTTTTGTGCATATGTCACCTGAACTTTAATAAGAAGTTAAGCCCCCAAAAAATAAAATTCTTATGAATTTAAAACATGTTAAATCTCCACTCCAGGTCAACAGCTAAAAGAAACTTCTTTTCGTCTCTAAATCAATATAATTAAACTGATGAATGCAGCTAAATCCCTCAAAACCCTAGTTCAAGCCTTTGATAACTTTAACAATATATAATTAACAACTTCTTTGTACTAATTACCAGTTATTCATAAACCAAAAACAAAAAGACCAAGTCTTTTAAACTTTCAAAATTGTTAGCAACAAAACTAAAGGGAAAAAAAAAGTCTCTAACCTTATCTGCTTGTAATATTAGCAAGGAAAAAAAAAGTAGGAAATGAACAGTACCAGAGCAAGTCTAGAGACGCTACCTCCCTCCATTCGGTGACGAAACCCTGGCCGTCTACTCTTCCCCAATCGTACGCTCATCTAATTTCTCCAACAAAACCCCTACGGAACTAATTAACTTCCTCTTCCAAACTTCAAAAACCTAATTAAACTCACGTAAAGTAACAGAAGCACAGAATTAATAGTTGCCGGAGATTGAATAACACACCAGAATCTTGAATTTTCCGGTAGATCGAGTTAGGGTTCCGGTTAATTGAAAGACGATAGGTCTCCGTGAGAGAAAGAGTACGAGTGATATTATTTTTTGTGTGTTTTTGTCACGAAAGGAAATGAAATGCTGTTTAACTCGTTTGGTTTGGTTTGATGAGTGAGAGAGAGAGACACAAGAAATAGGCGGCGGTGATGGGATTTGAGAATTTGAGTATAGGGCACGTGGATTGCTTGCATGCGTCGGATGAAAGATGAAGTGTAATATTAAAGGGCGCGATAGAATTGTGATAGGGGATTTTCACACCGTTGGTTTGTTGGAGGGATTTTGGTTCAATGGTGTTGATGAGTGCTGTGAGAAAGAAGGGTAACAGGTGGAGTATGAAATCTACCTGTTTGGTTCTTAATTTTAAAAATATTTTTATTTTTTTATTAATTTCAAATTAATATATTTTTAATATTTTTAAATTATTTTAATATATTAATATTAAAAATAATTTTTAAAAAATAAAAAAATATTATTAATATATATTTTAACATAAAAAATTATTTAAAAAATAATTATAATTACGCTCTCATATTTCAGAAAATCCGAAATTTATAATACTGGTTATCTTGGTGAGGAACACGTGCAAGGAGAGAGAGAGGGTCGGGCAGGGTCAGAGGAGTCCATGGCTATTAATTAGGAGTTGGGAGATTTTGGGGATATCTTTATGAGCCGTTGGATTAGAATACTTTTTTTCTCAGGGTGACTGTTTAGATTTTCCTAGTCAGTATCACACTTGCTTCGTTGCCGGCGCTGGTGCGGATTTGAAGCGTTTAATAGCAGTACTGTGAAATTGAAATTTTAGACGAGAGAGTTAGATTTTTACGTTTTAAAAAAAATTAATAATTTTTTCTTTACATTAAAATTGGTTTTTATATATTTTTATATCGTTTTTTATATAATTATCAGGCCAACTTAAGTATTTGAATGCTGCTAAATTAACTATATGCAATGATAACATCATACATCTTCGGTTCCCAAACATTAGAAAATCATCAGACAAGAAATATTAGAATTCTTGGTGGATAATGTTCCTTATACCCACTCTATGAGCTTTGAGTTGTGAGGATGAAATAAAACTGCAAGGGATTTAGAAAAATGGTGACAGCATGTGGAAATTGAAGCAAGTAGAAGTTCTCGTAGTTAGTGTCCAACTCAAAGCCAAGCCAACATCATCCTCTAAGTGCAGCTAGGTTAAGTTTCTCAGGATTCGTGATCCTCCTATCTCTCAACTCATCTTCACGTTCATAAGCTAAACAATTTTCAGATCTCTTTCTATATATTGCGACCACCTTTTTTAAGTATTATTAAAAATAGGAGTGTTTAAAAAAATTAATTAACCAAGAAAACTGATAGAAAATTAATAAAAAAACCAAACAGAGATAGAAAATAGATTAATGTTGCCGGGAAATTGCTCCCCTTGCATACACGGTGATTGATGAATGGCTTGTAGCATCCTGGTAGCATGAAGAAATACGCTTTTCTGGAGCCCATGTTGGAAGGAAAACAGATAGCTGTAATGTTCTATCACTTGCTTGCCCCGTATTTTACTAAACGTTGCTGGAATTTCTCTGATCTTCCCATTTTATTCTTGCCCGAGCTTTCCAGCCTCGTACCTGTTATTATCAGATTTTCTCCATTTTTTTTGTTCAATATGTTCTTAGGACTTGTTGGGATTATTAGATGGGTAATATATCTTTTAAGATCTGCTAGTTGATGACACTTTAATCAAATTTTATAATAGCCATCCTAACATTTATTATTTTTCTTATATATCTTTATTAATATAAGAATGAAATCAAATTTTATTATTAATAGCACTCTAATAGTAAGACTTCTCTATTGTTGTGGTGTTTATTCTTGAATTTAATTTCATTTAATTAGGTTGAATTTTTCTCTCTCAAAACAATTATAAATAGATTAAAAAAAAATGAGCAATATTCTTATGATGAGGAAAATATTTTTCTATGCATATGTAAAGATGTAAAGAATATCTAAGAAAACAAACTAATTTGAACACGGTTTCCATTTTGTTAACGCTACATAACGTGGATCACAGCTAGGCATCACCAATTAACAGCTCAACCTCGCACTGGCTCTCATGAAACCATGGCGTTGAGCTCATTACAGGGAACAAGTGAACTGTACTGCATCGGAGAAAATCTAAAACACCGGATTTTTGGACTACAAGCTGATATCTAAAATACCCTGATGTACAAATGTGGATCACAGTTACTGATCATGTCCCTCCTTGCCGAGCCAAGCAAGGCTCAATGGCTCATGATCATAAAGACATTGAAACTCCTCGTTAAGTTAGGCATCTAGAAAGAAATTCATACCCAGCATGGCTTCTCCGTTAAGTCCTTTGAGAAGACGTACCGGAACCTTGAACTGTAAGGTAACCACTCTACAGCCTGAGATGCCTTTTTGTTTGATTTATGATCGATGCATTTCTGTATTGAATCATGGAGCTTATTGTCAACATTTTCAGCGACCCACTTGAGAAGATCATCCAAGTTGATTGAAGCTTCCTTAGCAAACCTTTCTAGCACCTTGGGTAAGAACACTTTTTTTGACTTCCTCACAACCACATTCGTTTCAAGAAACTCTCGTTTAGCGACTTCTAGTTCTTCCTTAACATTTGATGCTGTGTAGACTTTTAGCTGTAAAATGTGACAAGCAACAAGTCCTATCACTTGCTATGATATATCAGTTGGCACGCAATGTGTTTTGCTAGATTATGCATGTGACTTAAAACCTCAGAAACGTCCCCATTGGTTGGCTAGATGCTAAGAAATTCAATAAATAAGTTTATTTAGGGTAGAAACTATTAGGAAAATTTAGGATGGAAACAAATATGGAGTTGACTTAGAGGTGGCGTGAAAACATTATTTTTAAGGTGTTTATTTGTCCCACACTGAAACAACACTTCCGGGATACAACTAAACCCTTTAAACCTCTAAAAGAATCAGAAGATAAGATCAAGAAAAGAATATATGTTTTTGTTATGTTTTTTTCCTTTGTAGTACCATGCTTTTATAGACTTGAAACATAACGATGAAACAATATAATTATGCATCAAACAGTATGACTGTTCATATTAAGTTTCAAGTTCCAAGTTTCAAATTCTATCTTTTGATATTATAAATATCCATTTAATAATATTAGAAAGCCAAATAGAATAGTTTGTCCGTCATGGCTTAATTTACTACACAATAGAAACCCACACTTAGAAACATTAGGAGGGAGTGTTTCTTTTCAACGTGGGATAAACATCTTTTTTTTATTCATTTACAAACTACACCAACAGAAACTGAGTTCAAATAAAAACCTAGCTTTTCTGTAAATAGATATTTCAGTGGACAACATAGCTCTAATCATTATATTCACCTTTACTTCTTCCATTATTCTGGGAACATTTCTTCAACAGTTCAAATTTCGTATATAGGGTTTTTGCTAATAATTTTCTAGCTCATGCAGTCAGCCATGTTAGGCAGCATCGTTTAATAGTGCAAGTACGGGTATATAAACATCAGACCAAAAAACAAAAAGAAAACATGTGGAACAAAGCTGCATAAATGCTGCAAATTGAAAAGGAAAAGGCAATATTTGGGACACAATGAAAGAAACAGTTTGGATCAACCAATTTCAAAGCAGCATGTCAATTTCAATCTTGTAATTTATCCATTGCAACATAATGAATACTTGTAAGAGAAAAAAGTAAAGCATGTGAGAAGTTACCGCGGGATCAGAAAAGGCACCGGTGCAGAGGGAAAAGCAGACTAGCGCTTGAGGATCTGATGGACCAAATTTGGAACTAACAAGTTGCCTTTCTTCACCAGATTTTTTCCGCAAGGCAGTGGAAAGAATGGTCTCAAACCACTGTAATCCATACAAAAGCAGATAAAAGAACCATGTTTAGGGGAATTTCATTCCACCCAAGAAGGCATATTTGAGAAAATTAAAATATTAATACTACCGCTAATGATAGAGAAATAGGGATGTATGGATAATGAATCAAGTAAAACTACCTCAAGGACCTATTAAATCAGAAGTAACTGATGGATTCTTAACGCTTACAAGAGAAAAGAATAAACTTCACTCTAATTGATCCAGAGCAGTAACCTATGATTTTTTTCTTGATCAGATATGTGAGATTGAAAACTGAAAGCATGGCTTTTTGATAAGATGTGTGCAACCCAAAAAAGTGCAGCTGACTCTTAGGTTAAAAGTGTAAACAGGGCTTGTGGCAGAACAGCATGGTAAAGCCATTGGCATTCAAACAATGAACTGCAATCAACTTGCAGCCCTTCTAAAGAAGGAGAAGACTCAGGTGTAAATTCTCAAGATGCCTGTAAAAAGAATCAAGTCTAATGCAATATCAAAATGCAACTGCACATATTAAGAGGTTCTTTTGGTAATGACTATATGATGTATTCAAACAGGAGAAAAAACCAACAGATTCCAGGTAAGAAATCTTAAGCGATAGATATGGCGGACCAAGCAACACCCTGAAAGAGTTCATAGGCTTAAATATATTCAATTATTGATAATTCCTAGACAGTGTTAGCCTAATCCATAGATTCTTCTAAATGATGAAAGCAAAGTGCATACCCTTCCAACTCGGGGTGTACGGAGGCAAAATATTGACTGCTCTATGGAATTTGCACTAATGATATGGCCACCAATGTTGTAAGCAGCCTGCACTATACAGAAAAGCCCATCAATTTTCATTCCCCATAAAGAGCATACAACAATTTCAGAAAAAAAGAAGAAGAAGAAATGGGAGGAATCCACAGAAACCATGTACAACCCTTCATAGTTTCTCTCCATGTCCTAAAGTAGGAGTTTGGTACATTGGTCCCACTACTAGTTACTCCAACAGGTTTAGATTAAAAGGACATGGTTTGGCATTTAATTTCTATGCACCCACAACTCGACAATGGATGCAAGAACACTGTGCACAAAAGAGATTTATAATTTCATAGACATTTTTTTGTTGGTTGTGCTGCCAATGGCGATCATCCACTGGAATTTACTTGAAAGATTTCTTTGAGCAAACCACTAGCATAATCAGAAACAAGACTGTGTGACGGACTTCTTTACAAAGTGCAGTTTCACATGCTTAAGCTGCCAATGCTGCTGTGATAACATTGCCACATGACTATCAGTCTATCAATTTGATTTCCGTCAATGGCCAATTGTACTTCGACATAAAACAAAAAAGTGCACTACCTTGTGAAACAAGGCTAGCCTCCTAAGAGAGCTGTGGGGAATTCCATATGCTAAATGTGCCTGGCAAAGAAAAAAGAACCTCTTACATAAAAAAAATAGTTAGATAGGTAATCCAGAACAAACAACCAGTCATCCGATTATTACATGCATAACAAGCGAATTATACACATTGATCCAAAATGCAGTTTTCGCACTGTTTTCCATCCGAGTCACTGTCACCCTTTCCAGTTGCTCCACTAGAACTCTGAAATTGGAAGATGAAAACAAAATTATAGCTTCACCCTATCACCTTGAGATAGAATCTACTTAAATGGCATGAGGATAGAATAAAAAACAAATCCAAGTGTGCCCGTAGTCCTATCTAAATATATTGCACCAAGAACCAGATTCCACTCTGGGTACTGTAACATTGTAGTAGATGCATGCGTGAATTATGTGCATAATCCATATCCAAAAATTTTCAGCACTACATTCTATATGTGTCAGTCTTCTAACTCTAAAATTTTGTAGTTTCCAAGTATACATGCGAAAATACACAAAATACAGGGGAGAGGATGGGATGTTGCAAAAAATATCAATTTAAATAGGCAGAGATACATACAGCATATAACACTTCATATTTTCTTGAGCACGTATAACCTAAATTTAATTTGGGGTTGCTAACACTGAAGCTTAAACAGAGTATCCAAGGTTCTTCCAATTCATCTTCTAATGGACACATTCACTTCTGGAGGAGGAAAGGGATAAATTGTTTACTTTTTTCTCCTTTTTCATAACTAGGAATTGAAAACTCACCTATAATTGTTGATGACATAAGATGCACGAGAGAACTGGCTTTTATCATTTGATATCCAAGATATTTCTACCATGGATTTGCAAGACCAATCTCGATCCTCTCCGATACCACGTCCGGGAAGTATAACATTTGTGGAAGACCTTGACAATAAAGGTGATCTGTTTTTTCCAGGAGTTACAGATTCTGCACTACAGAGCCAGTAATATACTGCAGCCATACACCTGACCATCTCTTCAGACAACTTGCTGGGGCACTGATAAAGATGATCTTTCAGAGTTTGCAGCACATAAGTTTTCTCTGCGGCTGGTACTCTCTCATGAACCTGGAAATAGTTGCAATGAAAAGGTTTAGAGTTTAGATAACAAATGGAATGACATGAAAAAACACAGTAACCTGATTGCCTGAAGCACAGGAAACTTTTACAACTTATGCACGAAGAGCAAATGAACCCCTTTATTTCATTTTTCTGATCATGAAAGATCACGTGGAATAGATCAAAGACCAGTGACCAGAAGGGCAAAAAAAAAAAATATATATATATATATATATATATATATAAGTAAGTAACGAAGGGAAAGGTTAGAGAGTAATCTGTACAAATCAAATGTTCTAATTGTGCTCCTCATGATATTGATGAACCGCTTATTTTATAAAGATCATTTCAGGGGAAGAAAAAACATTGAATAACTACAACACTTATGTACTTGCACATACATATCTTACCTTAACCAGGCTGTAACAGTTCTTCTCAGAATGAATGTCACTTTTTCCATGGGATGATGGAGCATCACTGGCTTTAGGGGTTCTTTTCCCTGACTCAGCTGGTGAAACTAGAGCTTGCAAAGGTCGTAAAGGGAACTTTTTTGAGGAGCAGAAGGCACTTGAGATAACACTTGGGTGTTTCCTGGATGCATGCTTTATATGGGCAGGAGACGGCATGCCTGAGTTTTGCTTGGATGGTGCCCGGCTAACACAACTTTCAAAAACATTCCTGTAGATGGAGAGCATTTGCTGCTCACGGTTTGCGACCTCTTCTTCTAGTAACTCAATCTCTGCAATCAACTCTTTTGTCTGGCACTAACCAATAATTTGCAGGTTATTTCCAAGCTCACCGTATCACAACTCATGAATTTAATTGGACGAACATGAAGCAAATACATGTTGATCTAACCAACTTCGAGAATGCATGCAGTTGATAGTAAATGTATTGGAGAACAATGCATATGCTATCGAGAACAAAGCCTCAGCATGTTCAAAAATGGAGCATCTCAAAACAATTAAACTATAACATATCCTGAACACTGAAATTGAAATGCGCGACAGGTTTTGCTATGGTTGGATAGAAATCTTCTTCACACCTTGGTATAACTTCGTATGTTTTTGCATCCATATGTTAATTAAAATATGAAGTAACCGTTTGTCTTTGATATTAGTTGCTCCAAATTCAATTGAGTTGGGAATTCATCCTCTCAAAGATGAAGTTACCTGAGTAGAAAAATGCCTATGACCAGGAGATAAAGTACTAGAAACTCGGCCCATTGATTTCTCGAGCACCATGCGAATAGATTTCTCCTGCTGCAATCGTAATTGCAGCTGCTCAATCTGCAAGCCAGTTTTGTGGATAAAACCAGATTCAAACTTACATATATAAAGGAAACAGACATCTAATTCAGTGCTTACATCTTTTTCCAAGGAGGCTCGGTGGTTAGAAGAACCATTTTTGTCGTTACAAATAGGGTAATCATGGAGAGGACTTTGTGTTCTATGAGCCCTTGTTGAAAGTGGCAACATCTGTTATATTCAGGGGAAAAACTGGTGGTAAGCTATCTCGTTGTATTTTCATTAAAATGCATGGTTCTAAGCTTTGATCATCTAACAAGTTTAATTTCTCCGTGACTTGCAAGTAAAAACGATAACATGGGACTAAAACAAAACAAATTAAAAGTGGGAAAACTTTCAGTCTCACATGAATTTCATTCTGATCCTTCTTTAAGGAATGCAAAACTCGACCCCCTGAAATGACTGAGTTCCTTTCAGATGCACTGAAATGAAACGCCAGAAGGTCAAAAAGGATGAATAAGATCATTGCATTATTCAATATATTGACCATATAAAATCACAGCTGCATTGATTGCAGAAATCATTTTTGTGGTAAAGCTACCTATCATTCATAGGATCATTACGATAGTCCTTTGTTTTTCATTTTAAAACCGCTGAGAGTTCAAAGGAAAACCAGAAACTGGAAAAACTATCTAGTCAAGACAAAGTGAAACAGCCTATCTTGATGTTGCCATCATATCAATCCCTTTCCAGTGCCTGAAAAAACTCATTGATTCTATCACTTACCTTCTTAGAGTTTATTGCGTGGCACATACAATAAGCCCTTACCACTAACAAAAACCTTCATAGCAATTAGCTCAAGCGAGCTCCATTATTCCTAGTCCGTACAACAAGAGAATATATGTTTCCTTTTACATCATTAATCAACTCTTAGATCCCAAAATTTCCATTCCATCTATGAAGTTGAACTTAAAATCTTCTTATTCATATCCAAACCCACCCCAGAATTCAAAAGATCATCTCCTTCCCCAAATTAAATTTACTGAAAAAAAAAAAGAACACTAAGAATCTAAAGACAAGATCTTGCAATATAATAGCCGACTTGGAGTCAGCATGTCATGGACAACAATGACTTGTAACAAATAGAAAGAAGAAGCAAAAATAGATATATATATATATATATATATATATATATATATATATATATAAACCATGCCTTTTAGAGCGCCTGTGTTGTACATGGCTGCGCGGAGGTGGCCAAGAGCCTCCATTCTCTCTATTTTTAGCTCTTTCTCCATCCCCATCTACACTCAAACCATCCATTTCACTATTCCTCATAAACGCACCACAAAATGGATATTAAAATGTAACAAATATTGTAACTCGAAATGGGAAGCAGGAGTTTGGAAAAATGTTTTAAAATGGGTATTTATGATTGTATAAAGATGAAACTTTGAATGCGGAAACTAAATAATACTAGTAGTACTTTGCTCATCAAACAGTTACCACCACAAACAATTTGGGGACCATGAATATAGTTTTCTGCAACATAATTCAATTCAATCACTTTCTAGTTGTTGGGTGCATTTATTATGTGACTCTCTCTATATTTATTTCACCTGATCATCCTGTCTCTCACTGCCAACGACGTGCAGAGGACCGTTGGGAGAGGCGTGAAAAAGGAGGACGTATTGTATATTTTTTCTTTTTGAAATGGAATATGAGGTTGCGTCTAGGTGCTATTATTTTTAAAATATTTTTTATTTAAAAAAATATTATTTTTATCAATTTATATTTTATACCAACATATCAAAACTATTTAAAACTATTAAAATAATTCATTTTAAAATAAATCAAATTTTAACAAAAACAAAATAAATTAAAACTAACTTCTAAACACTCACTTGATGTCTCAAAATAATAGGTACCAGTCCATGAGCCCATGATATGTCACATGTCAAACTAATTTTTTAAAAATATGAAAGAGAAAAATAAGAGTATATAGATTTTTTTTAATGTTATTAAACCCTAGTAAGAAGATAAATCTTGAAATCCCTTAACTTAGATCTTTTCCTAGTGCGAGTTTTCAACAAAACTATATAAAAATTATTTCGATATAAATTGGTTTATTTAATAGGTTCAAAGAAAATTTAAATCACCAATTTTTATTTTTAAAATCTAATGTTGATGAAATCAAAAAAAATAAAAAATAATAAGGCAAAAAAAAAATAGACCGCATAAACTTTTGAAACTCGTAATCAAAGGTATTAGACTGGAAATACCATACAAGAAAAAAAGATAAAACTCAATCCCCCAATAAAATTAACATTGAATGATGAATTATCATTATTATTATCATTATTACTATTATCATTTTTATTATTATCATTACAATTATCATTATCATTATTATTATTATTATTATTATTATTATTATTATTATTACTGTCATTATTTTTATTCTTATGATATTACTGTCATTATTTTTATTCTTATCACTATTGTCATTATTATTGTTATTGTTGTTGTTACAACTACTACTATTATTATTATAACAAATTGTTACTACAACTACTAGTATTACTACTACTATTATTATTATTAATACAATTATTAGAACTATTATTAGCATTATTACCACCACCACCACTGTCACCAATATTATTATTATTATTATCATTTGATTATTATTATTATTATTACTACTAATACTACAAATTTTATTATTATTATTATTAGCCCTATTAGGATTATTATTATCCATCATCATCACCACCGTCACCACCAGTGGCGGAGCTAGAGTTTTTTCAACGAGGGGGTAAATTATTAACAAATATTATATTATATAGATATGCATTAGAAATCAATTCAAAACATATATACTAATTCATATCAAGTAAAATTAATTTAAAAATAGTTTTAAACTAAAAAACTTACATTATAATTATCGGGGTTGATTTCAATATGACTTTTCTTTGAACTTGATGGAGTTATATGACTTGAAGCTTTGATTGACTCTTCATTCTTAAGGGATTTGCGTTTAAAATATTTGTCTAATGATATGTTAATTTAATATGAACCTGCTGGATTTTTTTATCATCATTAGTGTTTACATAATAATTAACACAACTACACATCAATTCACTGTTAAATAAAAGTCAGTTGAGTTACACAATAATTCTAAATTTTTCATATGAAATTCATAGTAAAATAAACATCAATTCATCAAAATCAAAACCTATTTCAATGCATATTTATATGCATCTAATAAGTATGTTGATTAAATTATACTTAATCATTTCTAGATATTTAATTGAGGAGCAATGCTTAGTGTATTTGTAAGAGGAACAATTCTTGAAAAACATGATTTCTACTTGATATTTTACTTACAAACAAATCCATGTGAAAATATTAAATTTCAATAAACTACTCTGTCAATGCAAGAGATGTCAAGAATAGTGGTTTTGCATGAATATTAATTTATTTCTTTATAATAAGAAAATAAATATTTAATTGATTAAATTAGCAGATTTAAACATTTATTTTCAACATATTTGAACATATTCATATTAAAACCCCTAAATTATCATAAACCCTAATATTTTTAATAATTAATTATAAAAGAATAAAATTAAAATTAAACAATGAAATAAACAGAAAAAATAAAAAAATTACTTAAAATATAAAATAAAAAACAAAAATAGAATAATTGCTTAATTATACTTGATGAGAAATTTACTTACAAGAGAGGCAGGAGCAAGAACTCATAAAAAGAACAAAGTGGCACAACAACTCTTGAAAATAACAAAATGGTAAAGGCAAGGAATGCAAAATACTCTTTGTTAGTCAGGAAACTCCATATTTTTAAGTCGATCCCATTGATTTGATATAAAAACAAAAGAAAAAAAGATAAAATTTTAGAGAATGAGTTGTGTGTGTATATATATTATATTAACATATAAGTCAACAATAATAAATAATAACAACTTTTCTTCTTCCGTGCAGTAACAATTCACTAACCTAATATATTAATATTTTAATAAAAAAAAGTTAAGGGGGCAATTGCCCCCTTTTATCCCTAGTGGCTCCGTCACTGGTCACCACTACTACTATCACTATTATTATTACTATTAATAGCATTAATATCATTATCATTACTATTATTGTTATTATTATTATCATTATCATTATCACTATTATTATTGTTGTTGTTGTCGTTGTCGTTGTCGTCATGACCACAATTATTAATATCATAATCACCACTGTTACCATCATAATAAACTATTATTATTATTTTCATTATCATTATCATCCTAGCTACTAATAATATTATTTGTTACTATTTTTATTATCATTACTATTTGTATTGTCATTATTATTATTACTAACACAATTATTACTATCATTACAACTATTATTATCATAAAAAACTATTATTACTACCACATTTATTATCACTATTAGTAGTATTATTACTGGTTTCATTATTATTATTACTATTTTTATTATTTTTATTTTTATAGTTACCACTATTATTACTGTTGTTGTTGTTACTATTATTATCACAATTATCACCATCATTATCATTATTACCATAATAATAAACTATTATTATCACCACTATTGTTAATATTATTATCACTATTAGTAGTATTATTAGTAATATTGTTAGTATCATTGTCATTATTACTATTACTATTACTATTATTATTATTGCAACTACTATAATTATCATTATTAGTCTATTACTACTACTACTACTATTACCACCATAACTATTATTATTATTGAAATAATAAAAATCATAAACTTGATTTGAAGGATAAAATTAAAAACCATGAAAACTTTGATAAAAGGGCAAAGAAAACAAATAAGAAATCAAAGAAAAGGGATCAAAATAAAATTAATATTATTATTATTGAAAAAAAATCATAAACTTGATTTAAAGGATAAAATTAAAAACTATAAACACTTTGATAAAAAAAACCAAGAAAAAAAAATGATAAATCAAAAGTAGAAAGACCAAATAAAAAAAATTATATATACATGTTAGAATTGAGGGATTAAGTTACTGCTTTACCTTAGGTAGGATATTTCAGAGTGATTTTTTTTTTTCCTTCAGCATAACTAGTTTCTTACTTAAAAATCTTTGAGAGGCTAATTAAGGTTTCTAGTAACAAAAAAACTAGGCAGCAATACATTTTCTTATTTTACAATTTTGTATATAATCAGTTCATCAAGATGTTTCCCGTGACAAAATGCTACTCCACCTAGAATTTAAGACTAAGCTTTATTTAACCATCTAGATGGTGGCCCAGTGGTAAGAACTTGGGACTAAGAGGTTTGCTCCCTCTGTGGTCTCAGGTTCAAGTCATGGGTTGCTTATATGATGGCCACTGGAGGCTTACATGATCGTTAACTTCAGGGCCCGTGGGATTAGTCGAGGTGCGCTCAAGCTGACCCGGACACCTATGTTAAACTAAAAAAAAAAAAAAGACTAAGCTTTATTTGTTTAATTTTTAGAATAATATACTCGATGTGCTTTTGATATATTTTATGCTTATTAGCCTATATATATATCATTCATCTTTATTAATCTCATTCATTATTGATTATTCTTTGAATTGAATATTATTTTACACTTATCATCTTATTACATAACACCTTCTTACACATATTTTTCTCTTAGTTATCATTAATAAATTAATGGTTTCTTAATGAATTATACTCCATACCAACATTTATAAAACCTCATATTTTTATTGAAAGTCTACATGATCATGATTAATAGCCAATAAGATTTTCCCAATCTATATTTTTTATACCTTGTAAGCCTCAAGACAACCTTTTAAAGTTTATTTTCTTAGGTGATGAGAGATCTTTTTCAAAGTTTATTTTTGTAGGTCTTTGGTGACCATATCTTCTTATTCTTCTTTTTTTTCTCTTTCTCTCTCCCCATCCTTGAATTCCACGTCAACTTTTTCAAATAACCAGACTTGCCCCTGTATTTTATTATCCCTTTACATTTGATCTTTGTTCTTTTTATTAATTTTTTATTTTATTTTGAAAAAGCCAAAAAATTACAAATGGTTTTCAATCTCACTCCCTTTTAATTTTTAATATTTAAGATTTGGTCCCCATTCTTTTGATTATAATTTTTTATTTTTAATAAGCTATACAATTATAATTGTTTTTCCATTTCACCCTCTTTCATTTTCTTATCTCTTAAACTGGGTCTTCATTCTTTTAATTGCTATTCATTTTATTTGAGAACATTTTCTAGATTGTTTTTTTTTCTTATCAAATTTGATTCTTATTCTTTTTATTGTTATCTTTTTTTTTTGTAGGTTTTCTAAATTGATAAATTTTTTTCATGATTTCATCCTTCAAAATTAAATTGGTTGGGAACTAAGCTTCTTAATTGGACCTGGTTCAAGGATTTCATGATTTCCAAGATCACGAGGTTTGTAGGTTAACTTGAGTTGACTCATATTTTTTCCATTGCTTTTTCAAATTAAATCTCTTTTTTCTTTAACATTATTCGATAATTAAGCTTCATAATATTATTTAATTTGTTTTCGAACGTGTCCACCCTAGTATCACAACTAGGTTTAAGATTTTGTATTTTGACATGAGTGGGCTCAAATTGAGTTTTTTTACCTTTTTAAATTGTATTTTTTTCCTTAATTTTCATCATTCAATATTTTATTTGCTAGAGATTGAGCTTCACTTTTTTTCTTTTTCTTTTTCTTTTTCTTTTTATTTTTCTTTTTCTTTTTATAAAGTTATCATATTTTCATTTGATTTATTAGAAATCAGTATTCAAATTTTTTTTCCTATGCTTTTTCTATAAGATTATCTAAATCTTATGTCCATGGTTACAGAGGTTGCGAGTTAATCCAGTTTAACCAAGTTTTTTCTTGTTGTTTTTTATTTTTATTTTTCTATGTTTCCCTTCATCATTGAGTTGTTTAATAATCTAGGTTTACTGAGATCAAGATCTTTTATCATTTTATTTTATTGTGTTTTTATTTTATTGTTGTATTATTATTTTAATTATTATTATTTAAATTATAAATTGAATCAATAACTCGGATTTTAAGATTTTTTTACATTGAAATTAATTCTACCCGCTGCTAATAGCAGGCTAGAAATCTAGTTTTCCTCTGTTTTGGATAGAAGTACATTGCCAAGGTCATCCCCTTGTTCCTGTATGAAAAAGTTTTATTTCCCCTGAACACCCTTATAAACATTTCTCAGATTATATGTTAAGTTTTCCTTGATACTTGTAAATATCGGCGTGGCTTTACAATACCAATAAATAAGCAGAGGAATGTAACTTAAGTTCTTAAATTTAATTTTTAAAAATCACTGATTTTACTCTTATAAATTTTATAGTCACTAAAAACTTATATAATCATTAATTTTAGAATATATAAAATTAATCGCGATATGCACAAACCGGAATACCCATTTTAATAATAATAACCCAGTCCAGTACTGTACTCAAAACGAGAGACAATCACAAGTCGAGTCCACACATATTAAGTTCATGTACTTGTTTTATTAGGGGCCAATCTGCAAGATGGCTATCCAAGGAATTACTAGATTGAGTGCATAAAAGCAGCCTTACCTTCTTTCGTGTTTTATTGAAACTGGTAACCCGGGGACCATCTTCGACGACAGAGTCATGTCCAAGAAGCCTAGCCGCTTCTATAATCTTCGCCTGAGCTTCCAGGCTCGCATGGCGTTTGAGCGACGAGAGCAGAAAGGTGCCCAGTCTAACCTGAATTTCTTACGCTTCTTCATTAATGGAGTGGAAAAGATTGGAAGTTTATTGGCTCTAGGAGAGCCCAACTACCGACCATGCCGTATATAGTAGATGAGAAGTTAAGGAGTACCTTGTCTGAGATGATGTACACAATAAATACATGAGACACGCAAGTACTGTCCAAAGAAATTGAAAAAAAAAAAAATCAATAAAGAAAAGGAAAGATACACTTATGATGAGTATCTATTCCGAATTGCATGAATAGAGAGAAATGTATGGATAGGTCTATCACATATCAGTGAAAAAATATTATACTTTTTTATATTTTAATCGTATTTATAGCAATAAAAAAAAATCAAAATACAAGGTAAATCAAATATGAATTTGCCACATCAATCATCCCATAAGCTCAAATATGAGATTTCAATCTAAATAAATCTTTTTTATTTATCACATATGTTGCTATTCGCTGGGCTAACATAAATTTTATGCACAAATCACGTGTGCCGTTTTTTCTCAAGGACGAGCCTTGTGAACCTTTATTATGTCTGCCTTTTTGCTCCAATCGTCGATAGGAGCATGTTTTTTTTTTAAAAAAAAAAAAAACTAAAAACTTAGATAGAAGCGCGTCTAGGTCTACTTGTTAGGTCTGCGAGTCTGCCTAGCTCTAAAGAATGATTTTACTTATGAATAAATGGTTTGTGTGGGGTCTGCAAACATCATTCTTACTCAATTATCTTTAAGTTCGATAATGTAGAAAATAATCCAGTGGCAATAAATTTTCGAGTCTAGTCTCCCCTTCTGTTTCTATGCACCTCAATTGGGATCACAATTTAGGTAGGTGGGGTTACATCTATATTAATCTTATTGTTTAGTTTTGAAGCTGGAAAGTATTTTTATAAAATTTTAATTTTTTTTTCTTGTTTTAAATTAATTTATTTTATGTCTTACATTATCTTGATGACACCAATAATAAAATTTTAAAATTTTAAAAAATATTATTTTAATATATTTTAAAGTATAAAATATATTGAAAAGAAACTGATATTACAATATTAAATGAGATTTTAGTTATATTTCTTTAAACATCTAACCACAATCTTTTTATTATTTTAATGACTAATCTGATATTTTGGATAATTAAAAGGATACAAAAATATTTTCTTTTTCCCCTTTTCTAGCAACAACATAAAATTTAATACCAATTACTAAAATTTTATATTTTTATAAAACATATATAATAATTGAATAAATATATGGGCCGGGAGGCACAAGGCCTGAATATGAGCAGCCGGTTGCCCAGGACCAAGACGAGGGCAAAATGTACAGGCCCAACTTGATTGCAAAAGGACTTATTTTACAGACACGTTCAGGTTCTTGAAGATGGTATGCACGTGTTTCCAACCTTTCAAGCTATTTAGCCGAGTTCGAAATGAGAAAGAGAAAAGGCTAATTAACAATGTCAACAGAGATCATATCAATCCATATATTTCTAAAACTAGAGTTATAACTTTTAAAATTTTATAAACAGCAATATACCTATAATTAATCGAACTTTATGTTGAACAATTTAAACTGTAAATATGAATTAATTAGAAATCACTATAATTAAATGAGATTTACTCCCTAAAATGTGGTTTTTCTTTTAAAAAAATTAATAGTATTTATAGTATATATTTACTCGAATTGGATATAAGAATATTTGTGTTCAAATATGATCAAAATGCCTTTAAATCTAAAATATTTCTAAATAGAATTTTAACTTGAAATAACTCGTTACAAAGTTTTAATACAAAAAAAACATAAATTAAATATCGTTTTTCTTAATGACATGTGATAATCACTGCTTTTCTACCATTTTTATTTGTGTATTTTATTGAAAGAAATTCTAATTCACAAGCAATTCATGATAAGAAGCTGAAAGCAAGCAAATAGTTCTAATGATGATGATGATACCAAAACAGCTCAAATGGTTTGCTCCCTGCAAATCGTGTGGATTGCATGGCCTGCGGAAGTTAAAGGTTTGATTTAGGAGCTAGAAAGAATGTGATTTTGGTTCAGGTTCTTCTTGATGCTAGAAAAAAGTTATTCGCAATCAAATATTTTAATTTTTTTTTATTAATATGAATATTTAAGTTATATTGTGTGTATCTTGATTAATTTTACGAGTTTTGAAATTAACAACCATGTAAATTTTTAGTAACCATCATATAAATCATATGCCATTATATAAGTAATCAGATGGCTTGAACGTGAGATTATATGAAAGGAAACATTTTGATTTTAAATTCTGAGCCATCAAGAAAGAGGGAGAGTAAATCAAACAATATTGAAAAAATAAAGAAAACTTACATATACACATTAGATACAGTTTAATGTGGGATGCAAAGCAAACAAATGGGCTCCTGGGATAGATAAACTTCACTCCAAAATGCTATTGAAAAGTGAGAAACACATTAGATACAAGTCCTCCTTCACTGATTTATTGACCACAAACAGTTCCTTACATTTTTAATCTGTGCTGTGCCAGATGATTTCCTTAATCGTTACATATACACACCATGATAATTGATCTTCTCTTTGTTTCAGGATTAGTGGAGAAACAATCTTCGTTCTGTCACTATCTTTCTTCAATGCCAAGGCTCTGGCATTGATTGATCAAGAAAGCGTTGAATGTCACGTTAAACCATGAAAACAAAGAAGCCAATGCACCTGCAAAACCCAGAAACTGAAATTCGTTGAGAGTGAAAGATTCAACTGCTTTGAGTCTTTCTTATCAGTATCCAATTGGCAAGATCAAGAACCAAGATCAAGCCAAATCAGTTTCAGTGCTAGCTAGAAAAAATAAGCAGAGGAGCCCAAATCAAAGCCATCTGGTACCATATCTGAGACCGGGGGCATCCTGCTAAAAAGTGGACTGTGAACATATTCTCCAGAATCAAACCCGAAATACGAACCACTACTACTCCCCACTGACTCAAACCCACTAGTCATTGTTGTCTGGTCCTCAAAACCCATCAACCCCGAAGTTGACGAATCAGTCCAACTACATTGACTCATATTATAATCCGAACTGTGAGATATATTGGAAGGAAAATCATGAGGAAGCACATTGTTTTGAATAACATGTTTTAGTTGTTGATTATAGGTATTATTACTGGAGCAGCTCCAAAAACCTCCACCAGATGTCCTTGAAGAAAACCCCTCTTCCAAATGGCATTGGGAGCTAAAATCCTGGTTGAAAATGGGAGTCGAGTCCGGCTGATGATCATGAGAGGGAGGGACATTGATGAATAATGACAGGTTGTTATTATTATCACTATGTTGCTGCTGCTGCAGAGATTGTTGTTCATCAGGGGAAATAATGGATGTGACAAAAGAACCAGCAGGCATGTCAGAGTAAACAAAGTTTGTGCGAGCACGAGAACCGCGCATGGAGCGAGCGGCTCTGTCATAGGCCAAGGCAGCTTCCTCAGCAGTGTCAAAGGTGCCTAGCCAATGCCTTTCTTTTGTTGAAGGGTCTCTTATCTCTGCTGCATATCTTCCCCATGGCCTTCTCCTAACACCTAGAAACCTTAATCCAGTACCTGGTTCCTGCTGTACTTGTTGAGGTTGCTTCTTTTTTCTGTTTGATGAAGATGGATTCATGCTGCCAAGGTTTTTTTTTTTTCTTTTCTTTCTAAGATGATAGAGGAATTTAAGGAACTAGAGAGAATTTGCAAGAGTGATGCATGCACTTCCTTTTCTCTCTCTTGACTCCTGGTGTTGGTCGATGTTGTCTTCTTGCCTCTCGTTGTTCAAGCCAGTGGTTTATATAAGAGAGCATGCCCATTCCCCTTTACAGAATTTGCCCTCGATATCTTCAGTTTTTCCTAACATGTCTTCATCTAACAAATGGGCCTGCTTGTATATATATATATATATATATATATATATATATATATATATATATATATATAGAGAGAGAGAGAGAGAGAGAGAGAGAGAGAGAGAGAGAAGTAAATATAATTATTCAATGAAATTTCTATTTGTTTGGTTGTAAGGAGAGAAAAACTCATATACAATCTAGTTGTTTTTGAACTGATTTTTAACTTTAAATTGTTATTTTTAGTATTTTTAGATTGCATTAATATTTTAATATTAAAAATAAAATTTAAAAAATATATATTATTTTAATGTATTTTTAAAATAAAACATTTTAAAAAATAATTTTTATTATATTTTCAGACATACCTTAAAATTCAGTAGGAATAAATTCCAACTAAATCAATGTCGTATATTGGTTTAATTTATGATGCCCATATATACAAACTTAAATGTAATGTTATTTTCTACCATTAACTTGCAGTAATCAATAACTATTCGAAGAAATCTAAATAAGAACACTCATGTATATTCTTAAACTAAAACATTGCCTAATGGGGCTTCAAATTTACATTGCCAATGGTCTTTCTTGATAGTTATAGAAAAGACATTGGTTTAATTTCTTAGCCCTGTTTGTTTGTAGAAAAATAGTTTTTTTATAAAATAAATTTTTAGAAAGTGAATTATTTTTTTATGTTTGGTAGTATTATGAAAAATAAATTGAAAAATACTTTTAAGCGTTTGGTTATATTATAGAAAATGAATTAGAAAATAATGTATTTAGATTAATTTTAACTTTAATTGATTTAAACAAAGAAAAAAAGTTTTTAGTGGAGCCCACATAAATTTTTCTCTTCTCTATCCTAAATTTTGATTGACCCATAAAAATAAAAAATAAAAACACATTTGCAGATAGAAGCAATATGGATTGTCATAGTCGCTGCCCCCAACAAATTAATCCATTACAGTCGTTACTGGTCAGTACATTTTTTGAGAAAAGAAAAGTCTTTTTTAGAATAAAAAAAGAAAAACACTTTCCTGCCATGAAGTTTTTTTTTCTCTGACCGGAATTCAAATTTTTTGTTTTATCAATATTTTTTATGTTTATTAAACATAGAAAAAAAAAATTTCTAGAAAAATAAATTCTTGGAAACAAACAAAATCAGCCATGATACAATAATCTTGTAATATTGAGAAAAAGTTAAGGGGCTCGATTGATACTTGATTTTATAAAATAAAATAAAATTCAGCTTAGAACATTTAAACATTAAAAGAACAAAATTAAAAATAAAATAAATATGGGAACTAAGGTGAACAAATGTAACGCACACGCGCACTGGTAGAAGACGCTTGCTATGTTTAGGCGGCATCTCTTGGTGGCCAAAAGCCAGCTCCCATAATGGCATTGGAAACAACATATCAAGATCTTCCATCTGGGATGATATGTGGTGACGGCAAAGGAGTGATTTGGCGCCAGCAACCTGTATTTCTTCTAATCTTTATTTTCTCTCTCATTTTCTCGACATTCGAGCTTGGCCCATCAAAATTTAAAGGTATCCTATAATTTTATTTCTGTATTACATTTGGTACTCAATCATTTGATTTCTATTTGTTTAGTTGTAAATCCTTGTTTTAATTGATTTTTTTTTTTTACATTTTCTTTCTTCAACATTTGATTTATTGAGAATTAAACTTTTAATTTTTTTTTGTTTTTTTTTGTATAAATTATCTCATTTTCATTTAATTTTTTTTATTATCAAATAAAATAATGAAGATCTTGTAAGAATATTGAGATAATATCTTTTTATGATATTTACAAGCGTTTAATTTTTATAGTTAATCATTGTTATTTTTTTTAGTTTGATTTATTTAATGTCATTATTTTTTTTTTAAAAAATTATTATTAAATTAATCAAATTTTATAAACCTAACCAAGTCAATGATTTAGAACTCGAGTCTTTCTTGAATTTTTAAAAACTCTAACATTGCTTAAGATTTTTTTTTTCATGTTAGGAAGAGTTTGATCTAGCTAGCCTGCGATATAACATTGTCTCCCAATCTAGTAAAACCAGGTTTTTGACTTTCTATCATCAAATGGCCTTGTCGAAAAACAAGATACCGAGTTCAAATGATTGGGATAGATCATAGACTATAGCAGGTTAAAATGAGAAAAAAAAATAAAATATAAATTGTCAACATGATTGCATATTTGGAGGCCGTATATATAAGCATGTTCTCTTGGATACCATGTTAATGATTAATCTTCAATCAGAGTAATTTATTGGTGTTAACAATTAATTTTCACAAATGTCCATTTATGGATATCGCATACAGTCCAAAGTTCTTACATGTGCTGTCTCAAATCATGCATGAATGAGGAGAAGCTAATCATGCAGGGACACTGCACAGAATCTAGCAGTAAGATATAGAATCACTAATGGGAGCCTCAACCAAATTAAAAGGTTCATCATTTAAAGTTCAGGTTCCCATTTCAGTGGCCAGTCATGATAACTGCATGCGGCCGGTGGAGGGAGCTCAGGTGCCTCTCCTCAGATAAAGATATATATACATATGAAAACAAATAAACAAAACATTCTAGATATATCACATTATCAAAAAATAATATAAATTATATTTTAAAATTTTATTTAACAGTTTAAATTATTAAGTTGAGATGATTTCTTGATATAAAATCAGAGTCTTATGACCAAGCGGTCACGAGTTCGAATTTCACTATCCTTATTTATTTGATAAAAATCAAGCACAAGGTAATGTAAGCCTGTACAAGTTTCAAGTCCAAAGGACTTTTATTTTATGAGGTATTTTAAATAATAATATAAATTATATCTTAAGACCTCACCTAACAGTTTAAGCTATTGGGTTAAGATAGTTCATTGACACAAATCTATAATTACTTCATCTCTTCAAAACTTGAGAATTAATATGCAGCTTCTTCACTGTTGATATAAACAATCAAGTTCTTCCTTCTTTCTTCCTTTCCTTTTTTTGAACAATCATATTATCGGTTGATATGATCGATCATCAACCGTTACCATGATTAAACAATATTGAAGTATATATGACCAAGCCCCTCTACGATGCAATGTATGGCTCGTGATTTTCTGCTAGAAATCTTAATTAAAAGCTATCTTTACGAAACTGGGTTTCTCTCGGAGAAAAAAAATGCGGATGATAATGAAGGCAATCATTAGAATAGCATTAATCCCACATGCCAAACACAACTTTTTTCAATATTTTGATTTTGATGGGGAGCCAGGCCTCCCAACTGTCAGAGTATCTACATTTGTTCTCTATAATAGTCCAAATTTAAAGTCTCGAGAGGGGCCATGAAGATGATGCTTGTAAGTGCATTGCTTTGGCTGCCATTATCATGTGGTTCACAAGGACTATATCATTGCATGATCGCTCTTGAAAAGCATCGAGGGTTGGCTATTTAGGCCTTTCTAACGTTGGATCTTGGAATATAATCTTGTTTATGCAAGCTTTTTAATTAGTGGGTGTGCATGGAATATGATTGCTCACCCATGTGCATTCAGTTTGTGCAAGGAAAAATCGATGATATTTCTCGATTTTTCTTTTTTCCAAGCCACGTCTTAATTTATCCCTTTTTTTCAATTATTGCATGGTTAGGCTTTCTATCATGGTTTTCTCCAAATGAAGCCAAGCCACCTTGTTGGGTGGCATGTGAGAGAAACACGCAGGCATGCTTGCTTACGAGGAAACCGATTACTTGGCAACATGCATGAACGAACTGTGAGGCCTTTTCACTCAATACCCACGAGGGTCCATTAGTTCGAGGAATTATCTTTTAATTGTGTTAAATTTGATTTATTTGTTTTTTAATTTTATTGTTTGGCATTTTATTTTTTATGTTTTTTTAATCAAATTTGATCCTTATTTTTTTTATTGTTATTTATTTTTCTATTAATCTTTTTTTTATTGTACTTTATTTTTCAATTTAATCCCTAATCATTTGATTTTAATTATTTTTTTGATAAATTTGATCCTTATTTTTGTAATTGCAAATCCTTTTATTTTGACTTATCTCCATGATTGATTTCTTTTTTAGGCAATTTTATCCCTCATTATTTAATCCCATTGAATTTTCATATCATATTTGAAGCTTTTTTATCATGCTTTTAAAATCTGGCTTAGGAGTTGACCCCATCATGTCCTGGGTCATAGCATGGGTTGAATGACTAGGTTTACTGTCAATCAGACTTTTTATTGTGTGGGAAGTAAAAGTTATATTATTTAGATAAAAAACTAATGGCAAAAAATAATTGATGGATTTTGACATGATTTTCCCGTAGCTAATCGCTTGATATTTTATTTGGCTAAAAAGTAAAAATAATATTATTTTGATAAAAAAATAATAAAGCAAAAATTCAATTATGACTCCTTTTCTTTTGATCGGTTTTTCTTTGTTGTGAATTTTTCTTAGATTTTTTTTCCAGCTTCATCTCTTTTCATATATATATATATATATATATATATATATATATATAGACACACACACACACTACTCATTCTTTTGATCGTTTATTTTTTTATCCCTTTCATTGATTTGTTTTTTTTTTAATTTTTTCTTTCAATATTTTATTTCATTTATTTTTTTTCTAGATTTAATCCTCATTTTTTTATTGCTTTTTTTTTTATCCTTTTCTTAATTTGTTATCTTTCATTTTTTTTCCCTCAACATTTTATTTCATTTGTTTTTTTTATCCAGTTTTGGTTTTCATTCTTTTAATTACTTTTTTTTTTTTTTTATTAAGACCCACATTATTTTCTCTCATTAGTTTTTATATCATATTTAGTCCTCATTGTTTTTATTACCATTTGTTTCTTTTTTAGTTTTTGATGGTTAATAATTTTTTTGGTCTTTTGTATGATCACCTCGTTCTCATAACAAGAATTGTTAGTTTTGAAAATTAGTTTGATTTAACTTTTTTTTTTTTCATCCTTTAACATTAAACTATTAGGCTTTGAGCTTTCAATTTTTTTCTCTTTCCTTTCTCTGGAGTTATCCTGGATTGTAGGTTAATTAAGTTAACTTAGATTCACTCAAGTTATTACTATTTCAATATATATTTTTATGTTAGAAAAAAATTGACCCCCCCGCGGTATAACGCAAGTAAAAAAATCTAGTAAAAATCTAAAAGACATTGCCTTTTCATTGTTAAAAAAATATTATTCACACACACACACATATTACTATTATTTCTAATTTTTATTTTGGTCCTCAAACTTTAATTTTAGACAATTTAATCCTAATTAAGGGCCAATTATTTTTTATTTCTTAAGAAATGATGAAATTATATGAAGAGAGATTGAAATAATAAATAAAAAAAAGACATCAATAATGAGTGGTGTGTCCAGTGTTTTTGAAAAAAAATACACTTAGGTCTTGAATCTTTAAAAATAATACAATTTATATAAATTAGGTTCCTTTAAACTCTAAAATTCCTATCTTAATACAAAAGTTTATTTTTATCATTTTTCAGTCCTTGGTCAGAGAAAAGAGAGAAAGATCATTAGATTCCGATGATGAGAGAGAAAGTCATCATTAACGCCATTTTTCACCTAAAAAATGGTTGTTCTTTGTGTCCACGTGTTCAATGCAATGAGAGGGATTTGATGGTAGCTGTTTAAAGCCTTAATGTTGCTTAAAAAAATATATTTAAGTTGAGAAAAGCAAATCTAACATCGTTTGAGTTCAGGGTTTTGACTATTTTTTGAGTAGATGGATTGGTTTGTTAGAGTTATAAAGGAGTAGGAGAGGAGTTTTTGGGTTTAAATAGTTTGAAAATTGAGTCTTTAACGCCTAAAAAACACTATTCAAATCTTCAACCACCATATGATTGAAATCTTATCTTATAAATCACATGTTGTTTGTTTATTTTCTTTCAAAAATTTTGTTGTCCACCTCTTTGAAAAAATATATATATATATATAAAAACTAAGCCTAAACACGTTGGCCTAGGCTTAAAGGCCTACCCGTATGCTTGGTGTCTTCATTGCAATGCCTCGAGAATGCTGGGCTTCTTTGTTTTTGCCTTTCTTGTTTTTATATTTATATTTAGATTGAATATAAATTTAAGAGAAAACTATTAAGCCCAATTGAGTCTATAATTTGAAAGAAAATCCATCAAATTATTCGAACGGGCACATGACAACAAGTTGATAATCTGGGCCTGGAAGATAGCAGAACAGTCTGCTTCTTAAAAGAGAAAACAGGTTAGGTCTGCCAAGTTCAATGACAAGTTTCCTTCTCATAAAATTTGAATGAGAAGTTGAAATTATTTTAAAGATCCACGAACAAAACTTCCATTAAACACCTCCACGTCGCAGAAATTAAGCAATATAGTAAAATTAATCTATTTTTATTTTTAAAAAATTATTTTTTATTTTAATATATCAAAATGATATAAAAATATATAAAAAATTAATTTAAAATAAAAAATATTAATTTTTTTAAAATATTAAAAAAAAAAATCAGTTTTAAATAGTGATGTGATGGCAAGCTTTTCCACTAGTCACCCAAAGACGGCTTCAAAGTTCAAATGGGTATACATTTTTTTCCTTTTTTTGGTGGGGCTTTAAATACCGGCCACAATTTATTTTAATGTTGTCCTGAAACCTTATGTAGATTAATATACTTTTAATGAAGCTGATCCACGTCATGATCAATAAATAATTGCCGACTCACTCAACAAATATAGAAAACTCGACATCTCTCTTCTTGATATTGTTCTCATCATTGAAGGATTAGTGCCAGTCCATTATCATCATTAATTTGAATGTTTTTCGTAAAGTTTATCTGTTAGACGTCTGCTATATATATATATATATATATATATATATATATATATATTTCTTTTAAAATTAAATTAATTGTTAGAGACTTAGAGGGCGTAAACACCTAGTGTTTAATTATCAAGTGCAAATGTAAATTTGTAATTTATCACTTTCGTATTTCCATTTTCAATTATAGTAATTAAATCAGAAATTGAAGCAGAAAGAAATATGGTTTGATCACATTAATTAACTTCTCAAGACTGAGAATTAATTTCACAAGAACCTTATCGATACTCTAAAAGAAGATTGTAACTCATTGACTTAATTGGATGCTATTGCCAGCTCTTGAAATGGACGTCCCCGTCACAATCATGACGGGATTACCGACTATATATATATATAAACACCTTCTGATTCTCTAAACGAAGCTAATTATTATCTATACATTTGAAGTGGAAAACACGATTTATATAAAAACAAACCACCTCAAGTTTATTTTATTTTTTTCAACTCCTTTTTATTATTTGGGTCCCTTTTTCATTCACTTTTTTTTTTATCGTATCAGTTTACTTTTTATTTAACAATTGTAGTGCGGTTTCATAAAATTAATATTCTCGTAAACTAAAAATATTTAAAATTACAAACATGTAAAACAATGTAAAATAAAATAAATATTAAAAAAGAAAAAAATATAGAAAAAAAGACATAATCCACTAAGAGTTGCAATAGTTACCCATAATGGTTTTTTTTTTTTAATTTTTTTTGTGGCTTGATTCTTTTATTTCTAATTTAATCATTTCATATTAAATTTAAATGCGATTGAATTTGATGTTTTGTTTTAATTGATTGTAATATAGGACTCTCACAATATTAAGAATAAATTTTGATATTGCATTGAATTAAAATTTTTAAGATCTAATTTCAAATTAAAACAAATATGCAATTTTTTAAAAAATATAACATTTTTATCTTAACTTTCCAACTCAATCTTTGATTGTAATTAATAGATTTATTATTATTTATTGACATGTATAATTCTTAATTTATTTTATTAAATACATGTACAAACTTTTTAATTTACAATAAAAAAATTTAACATAGCGGAAAATCAAACTTGTTTGATTCATGAGAAATGACCTCTCTCTTTTTTTTTTTTAATCGTTTGATGCGAGGAAAATGACATAGGAGGGCATTAATCATTTCCAAGTTGTAGCAGACTTTGGTGCAAATGAATTATTCTATCAAAGTACATGCTTATCCTCACAAGCTATAAGATGTTGGCTTTGCGTCTTTGTTCCCATAACTAACATATAGCAGGGTTTAAATTAGTCGTCTTATGCTCATAACTAATATATAATTATTACTAATCAAATAAAAGGCGGTTGGTCGGCTTCCAATCATATAGTGCTCCTCCATTCATACGGGTCCCATGGGCGGTGCCGGCTATGAATTCTTATTGCAAATTTAGCATCGCAGAGCACCAGTGGTGCTATAATATAGACCACGCCCATGAAATCAATGCAGCCCGTAGAAACACACACAAGAACTTGAGCTAGCTATCTTGATAGTTCTGGTAATTAAGCTTAATTAGCCCAGGACTACTGCTCAAGCAAGAATGGTGAAGATAGCTTTTGGGAGTCTTGGTGACTCTTTCAGTGTTGGCTCTCTCAAGGCTTATTTATCTGAGTTCATTGCCACTCTTCTTTTTGTGTTTGCTGGTGTTGGATCGGCCATCGCTTACAGTAAGTAGTAATCCAATCTCTGCTTAATCATGTCTGTAAAAACTAAAAAAAGAGGGACCGTGATGGAAATTTATACAAAGTTTACTATTTACTGACAAAATGGTCCTCTTGCCATGCACGTAATTAACATGTGGTTGAATTCTCACTGTGCTAATGTTTGCTTCTATATGGTACAGGTAAGCTCACAACAGATGCAGCCCTAGACCCGCCAGGCCTGGTTGCGGTGGCTGTGGCTCATGCATTTGCACTGTTTGTGGGAGTCTCCATAGCAGCCAACATTTCAGGTGGCCATTTAAATCCAGCTGTCACCTTTGGACTGGCCATTGGAGGCAACATCACCATCCTTACTGGCGTTTTATATTGGATTGCTCAATGCCTCGGCTCCATTGCCGCCTGCTTCCTCCTCAAATTCGCTACAAGTGCTGAGGTAAAACACCAAAATTAAAGCCACATGCCATTTGAAGACGGGCATGGAAATTCCTAGACGTTTATCAGGATTTTGAACTGCTCATATGTTTGTCGTACAATTCCAATAAATCTCCAGTTAATTATCACTGAATGTATCAATCTCAGAGTTGTTTTAATGGATTTCACAGAGCATCCCAACTCATGGAGTCGCTTCAGGGATGAGTGCTGTTGAAGGAGTGGTGATGGAGATTGTCATAACCTTTGCCCTTGTCTACACTGTCTATGCCACCGCCGCAGATCCCAAAAAGGGCTCCATTGGAATTATAGCACCCATTGCAATTGGGTTCATTGTTGGTGCTAACATTCTAGCTGCTGGCCCGTTCAGTGGCGGTTCAATGAACCCAGCTCGCTCATTTGGCCCAGCTGTTGTTAGCGGAGACTACTCACAGAACTGGATCTACTGGTTAGGTCCACTCATTGGAGGTGGATTGGCTGGGCTTGTTTATGGCGATATTTTCATTGGGTCCTATACCGCTGCCCCAGTTTCCGAAGGCTATGCCTAAAGAGTTGCATAGGCTTGCTTTGTGTTGACTTGTGAATTGTACTTTGCTTTCTTGTTTTTTTTTTTTTAATGGGTTTCGGCCTGCTGTTTGTCAATGGCCAGTTAAAAATTCTCTTCCCTGTTTGTTAATAAGATGAAAATATCTTTAGTGAAACTTAAGTTGTTTGTTTGCTATAAAGTATATATTTTTAAAATAATTTTTATAAAAAATAAATAATTTTTTTATATTTATTAATTTTATAAAAAATAAATTGGGAAATATTTCTTAGTGTTTATCTATGAAAAATAAGTTGAAAAATAATTTATTAACGTTTTAATTTTTTTCCAAGTTTATTAAAAAATAAGAATAAAATCTTTCAAATAAAAAACTTGAAGAAGGATAAAATAAAAAAAATTAGAATCAGAATAATTAAGATCAAATCTAATAGATAAAAAGTTGAAAAATGATAAATAAAAAATTTATAATTTTATAAATTATTTTAAATAAAATAAATAAAAATTAAAATAATGAGAATCAAATCTAATAGATATAAAATTTTAATTAAAAAAAATAAGATAAAAACAAATAACAATTAAGAGAATAAGGTTCAAAATTGATATAAAAATCAAGTTCAGTCAAATTCTAGAGGATGAAATTGAAAAAAAAATTAAATAAAATATATAGCAATTAAAAGATTAAGGATTAAAATTGATATAATCAACAAGTAACAAGATGTTTTTAGTTTCTTCATAACTCCTGAAATGTGTTTTTCGTCTAAAATAAAAGGAAAATATTTTTTTGAAAACTAAGACAAATTTATTCTCTTTATTTGTTAATAAGATGAAAATATCTCTAGTGAAACTTAACCTGTTTATTTGCTGTAAAATATTTTTTTAAAAAATATTTTTTTAAAAAAATAAATTATTTTTTATGTTTATTAATATTATAAAAAATGAGCTGGAAAATATTTTTTAGTGTTTAACTATGTTATGAAAAATGAGTTGAAAAAGAACTTATTAATATTTTAATTTTTTTCAAGTTTATTAAAAAAATAAGAATTAAATCTTACAAATAAAAAAGTTGAAGGAGGATAAAATTAAAAAAAATTACAATCAGAATAATTAAGATCAAATCTGATAGATAAAAAGTTGAAAGATGATGAGATAAAATAATTATAATTTTATAAATTATTTTACATAAAATAAATAAAAATTAAAAGAATGGGACCAAATATAATAGATATAAAATTTCGATTAAGAAAAAAATATGAAAAAAACAAATAACAATTAAGAGAATGAGATCCAAAATTGATATAAAAATCAAGTTCAATCAAATTCTAGAGAATGAAACTGAAAAAAAAAATCAAACAAAATATATAGCAATTAAAATATTAATGATTAAAATTCATATAATCAACAAAAAACAAGTTGTTTCTAAATTCTTCACAACTTCTAAAATGTTTTTTTCATCAAATAAACGAGGCTTTAGTGCTAGTTTGGTTTTATAATGAAATTACTTTTTAAAAATATTTTTCACTTAAAAATATATTTAAAAAATTTAATTTTTTTTATCTTTAATATCAACACATTAAAATTATAAAAAATCTAAAAAAAAAAACATCATATCACTAATATTTTAAAGTAAAGACACTTTTAAAATGCACTACCAAAAAGGCACTTGCTATCACCGGATAAATTGTCTTTCAATAGGGAACCCTTTCCATAATGCTATCCATGGCAATGAGTTTTGCAAACAATATCGAAAATTAATGGGCTGGGCTCACTTGAAGGATGTTACATGATAGTGGGATCACGACGTAATACGTGTTTGGATAGGAGATTACTTGTATTTTTTTAAATAAAAAATATATTTTTTTTAGCTTTAAAGATATAATTTATGTTTAAAAAGTGTTATATTTTTTTTAAAAAAACACCGCACCTCAAAGTGAATCACACTCCTAGGGGTTAAAAATTGAGAAATTTATTCAGTAAATAGCATTATTAGGAAAGGAAGTCAATTGCCAGTTTCATTTGAATGCATTATTGCTGCATCAAGGAGGAACGATACGACCGAGTACCACGTGAAGTTGTTGCCCATCTCGTCCTGTAAGTGGGGCCCATCATCAGTGACTCACATGATTGCTCCAAAATTTAACTTTAGTGTCATGAATGGGAAGATACCCTGTTTGTTTTTGAAAAATTTTAATGTTGAATAATTTGTGACTGTAGCTGCTGGCTCTTTGCGACTGTGGATGGCTCGGTTTGTTTGGTAATTAAATGCGTTTTTTTTTTTTTCATTAATGAACTTTATTGTTTTGCAATTTCTTTATTCCGTTTTGCTGATTTATTTTCTTCTTCTTCTTTCTTAAATTCTACATCTACTTTGATTATTTCTTGCATATTTGAAATTTATTTTATTACTTGTTTTGCCCTTAGCAGCTAGGACAAACTACTTTAAGAATTTTTTTTTTACCTGTTACCATCATTTATCAAGTATATATAAAAAATTTAGACTCCATGTTTTTTAGAATCTTATATTCAGCAAAACCCATTATCTTTTTTTTTTTACAAAGTGCATTATTTCTCACATAATTAAGTGTGTTAATTTTTTTTTCTAAGATTATAATTAAGTGAATTTTCTTCAAAATATAAAATGGATTGCTTGAGATTTGAGGGGGAAAATAGAAAACGATACAAGATTTTTCATACCACACCTAAAATGCAATATATATATATACACACACACACAAACAAATTTTGGAAGAACTCAATATTATATTTTGGAAAAAAACCAGATGGGAAAGAGAAACGATAAATTGTGATGTCACGCATGAATCGATGCAACAACACTATTACGTCACTGTTATGCCATGCTGACTTCCCTCTGCGAACAGAATACCTTCAATGCTATATAAAAATGTGTCGGTAAAATTGTAACAATATGATGCAGCCACAGGAAGCCCCCAAAGAATTCATAACAGAGAACAAAAGATGCAGCAGAGTTTCAAAGTCCTGAAGAGTGCTTTAAACAAGACTACTCCGTTTTCCTTTCTTAGAAGGACCCTTTCCTCATCACTCAACAATGCTGCAAATAGCTGTGAAGATCTTGAAAATTCGGTGACTTTTCAAGAATCGCACCCTTATTGATGTATAGACGTACGTCTACACGATGCGTTTTAATCAGGTGACTTCTCCTTGTTCTTTCAGGTGCTGGTTGAGAGAGGAACAAACTCAAGAGTTGTAATCCTTAATAGACCCAATGTCCTGAATGCTCTCACCGCTCCAATGGTATGATTATGCACAGTCATTTTCACTCGACACCCCTGCAATTCTTGTTTTTTCACGATCCTATAAATTCTATCGTCTTTACTGGGTTCATAAACGTGTCGTTTCCCCCCAATTCCATGCGTTTTGGGCAAGTGTATTCTTGCAACTAGTTGATGCTCGCTAGAGAAAATGGCTACATTTGGGTTTTTGATGCTATAAATTATCAGGGACATCGGCTTGCTAAACTGTACGAGTCCTGGGCAAACGATCCCCTCGTTGATTTTATTGTGCTGAAGGTAAGCATTTGTTTTTCAGTTTTGGTTTTATGGAACTGTGTATTCTGCTTCACCGCAGCCCCTCGACCACAGCGTTTTGAGCTTCCTGTAGGGAAATGGCAGAGCATTTTGTGCTGGTGGAGATGTTGTTAGACTATATCGGTTAATCAATGAAGGTGAATAATGGTTTGGCGATTTTGTTTTAGCAAACGTCAAATACATTGCCAGATTATTAGAGTATTATCTATTTTGATTTCTCCATTAAAAATCTCTGTCAGAACTCTAAACGAAGAATGTTAAATCTCCTGTAAAATGATGCTGTTTTCATAACAAAAAAAAGAGAGTATATTTTAGATGAAAATATAAATTAAAAGCTTAAAAAATGGATGAAAGTTTTTAATTGAGAAATATCTGTGTAGTTAGTAACATATTTTTGAGGTTATTACATGCGCGTGTATAAATTATAGTTGGATTCTAGTCTATGAAAATGTTTGAAAATATAATAATAGTTGTTTTTTAAGATGTTTTTTGTTTAAAAATATATCAAAATAATATATATTTTTTTATTTTAAAAAATTATTTTTAATATTAGTATATCAAAATGATATAAAAACAACAAAAAATATTAATTTATAACAAAAAAAATAATTATTTTTTTCAAAAATACTTTTAAAACTCCAAAACAAACATGTGGTTAAAACCTAGAGTTTATGCAGCTAATAATTAGCTTTCAAGATTTAATCTCTCCTCTTTTTACTAGCTACCACCATCAACCTATTTTCTTTTCCTGATCAATACTGATTATGAACCTATAGCTAGCTCATCAACAAAGGTATGACCATGGATTATTCTCTTGGACAAGTAATCCAAAGACAAAAGTAGTTGCCTCTTCCAAGACTTTCATACCTCTCCATATTTCAGAGTCGTAATTGGCACCTGCTGCATGCTAACTGATGGCCATATCTTTCCATTATTTGTTTTGCTGCTATCTACAGGGAAAATTGAAGAATGTAAAGACTGTTTCAGGACATTTTACAGCTTCGTGTTCCTTTTAAGCACATATTTGAAACCGCATGTGAGTCTTCTCCTGGATTTCTTCTATGATCATTACACTGTGTTTTTCTCAAAGCATGGCAATAGGTTCGATTTCCGGGATCCTCTAGGGGTGTTTGTTACTATTTTCAAAACCCTGTTTGTTTAAAATTTAATTTAATTTTTTATTTGAATTTATTTTTTAATCGTTAAAAAATAGTTTTTTACTTAATGTTTATTTTAGTTGCTATATTTTAAAAAAGAAAATTTATATTGGTCCTTATATCTAATATTTTTGACAAAAAAAGTGCTCATTGTAAGTTTTTTTGGTCATTGTATATTTTTACAAACACCTTCTTGTCCTTGAGTTAAATTTTTAATTGAACCACATCACGTTAAAATATATATATTTTTCATTGTTACTCGCTCTCCATTGGCAATGGATGGATTTGGCTTGAAAAACAACCATTAATTTCTTTCTTTTCTGCTATTTATCAAGTGGAAGCTGTGGCTTGTGAATAAGAGAACGCCAACGTGGAGATAGTAGGAAATGGAGAGGCAGAGATGAGAGAAGGCTGGAGGGGTTCTAGTTCCAGAAGTCATGTCGCAGCAATCCAGCATGACATGTCTTCCGTTTTGGTCGTTTTGGGTTTGACAACTGAATCTTTCCTCTGCTCAAAATGGGTGTCTATGTCTGTAGGTTGCTATATTGGATGGCATTACAATGGGTGGAGGAGCTGGGATTTCAGTCCATGGGTCCTTTCGTATTGCTACTGATAGAACTGTAACGTCTCAGTAAATCTTCTATAATATTTATCGTCTTTCACTTTCCTCTTATCCTGTTTATTCTTTTCTTGATTTGTCTGAGGATATGTATAGTTTCTATAGTTTTGAACTTGACAATTTCTTGTTACGCATGTGGTGTGATCTAATCAAATTACTTTTTTTCTTTTTTCCACTCTAATGTAAAGAATGGCGTGTGCATAATTTGAGTTCATTTCATAAGATTTTAGTTCTTCAATCTGAGTAAAATCCCCCCCAAGTTGATATCACATTCTCAGCAAAAACTGCAGGTTTTTGCCACTCCTGAAGTTCTTATTGACCTCCATCCTGATGCTGGCGCTTCCTATTATCTTTCACGCCTACCTGGATGCTTAGGCAAGTTCTCTAGCTGCTTTTACTAAACTGATGTGATATTTACTTTTTCATGCTTTTTAGTTAGATTTGTGCTTCGATGCGTATTTCCTTTCCCTAGCATTCATTGTCCAAAAGAGATGGTTGCCATGTTTTCATGGTAAATTTCTCCCTGCTGTTTGCTAATGCCTAAAACATTATGTTGTTTGCCCCTTTATTTGGGGGATTTCTACAGGGGAATATCTAGGTCTAACTGGAGATACGCTTAGTGGAGAAGAAATGCTTGCTTGCGGGCTAGCTACCCATTATTCACCCAATGCAGTTTGTTCTTCCTCTATGTTTTTCTTATTATAGGTTTATTCTATCTATTTTAGTCAAATGATATCAAATCTTCCTCTTCTTAACAGAGTGTCCCTCTCATTGAAGAGCAGCTTGGTAAATTAGCTGCAAAAGATTTTTCTGTCATGGAAACTTTTTTAACTAGATTTGGCCAGACTGCAAATCCGAGCGAAAGAAGTGTTCTTCACAGGTAAGCCAATACACACGCATATATATATATATATATATATATATATATATATAGACTTTGAGGACACTGCATGTATATACATCGTTGTCCCCTGGTTTTCTATTCCATTCGGGATTATTCCAATTTATACATTTCAATGGCTTCCAGAAGAAGTGAAGAACAGCTATAGATTGTAGATCATAAGAAAACTGAGGAGCAGACAAGAAATGGCTTACCCAAATATGCATTGGAATGTCACAGAAAAATGCACATGCATGTCTATAATCTTGAAAGTCAGATATAAAATATATAGTGGGAGTTGTTCAACTTAACTGATGGAGTGACGCAGACAGAAAAACAAAAGATAGAAAGAAAGAACGACAGAATTGATGCGAAAAGATTTTATACATAAGAACCCTAATCTGTACTTTAACGAACGAAATTGAACCAAACACATCTTCATGATCTAATTTATGGATTTTCTTAAGCACGGCCAGTTATAGCTAGCCAGCAAGCCTCCTACAAAATTGAGCATGTATAATCAATTCATATAATTTGACCCTCGTTCATCAATTGTATCGAAAATTATGGCATTTTTATTATTACAACTTAAACCTTGTGAGAAAACCATTATAGATAAGGCATAATTCATTGTAGATTGGAACGATAAAACGATGAAATTATACTTTTTTCTTTATAAATAAAAATCATTAAACTAGCTTTGAGGGGTAAATGGATTTTTTACACGATCTAATGGTTATTCTTGGATTGATTAAGAGCATCTTAGTTTTTTCCTTTATATTTTTTTTGTGTAGACTTGATTACTCTTAAAAGAAGGCAAAAAAAAAACTTAACCATGGTGTAGGGGCTATTTTGATATTTCACCTTTTAAACACAATGTAATGACTTGATTGTCTTTTAAATTAAAATCTCAAAACTTTACTAAAGATTCACCTATGTCAATTAATATAGATTGAAATAATAAATTTATCTTTTATCCTTTCAAAATTTAACAATTGCCCTCCTTTAATTACTATGTATTATATGTTTTTGAATTGAACAAGATTATTATAGTTTTTTTACAACTTTTTTGTAAAATTAAATTATTGGAATGCCTTTAAAATCAAAACAACAATTAACTTAGGTTTAAGGGTGTTTTTTTTTTTTTTTTTTTAAAAAAAATCAGTTTTCAAAATTATTATATTGCCCTTAAAATCAAAATATTTAAAGCTTGACTTCAGGGGTTTATTTGTAATATCATATTAGTTTTTTTGTTATAATCATTTGGTTTTAAGGATAATTTGATCTTTTAAATAATATCAATAATAATTAAAAAAAAGTTGTTGGTGGTTGTTTTTGGATCATTTTTAAAAATTTATTCTTTTTAGCTTTTGATCTTTGATATTTGGTTCATTATAACTAGTCTTTCTAAATTTTTTTTTGTAGGTTGCACATGTTAACCATGGTTGGTCTTGATGAATCTATCTCAATATTGTTTTCAAACAAAAAAAAATGCATAGTCCAAATATGTTATCATTTAAATATTTTAAAAGTGTTTCGACTGATATACATAAGATTTTTTACTTTCTAGTATTTTTATATTTTTGTAAGATTGAAAAAAATTTTGACCCATGGTATAGCATGATAAATAAAAATAATAGTATTAAAATATTGTTTTGGCATTCATATGCCTGTTCTTGGGCTTGCTTCATCCTATTGGTATATAAATGAGTATGCTAAGCTTTTTGCATGATCTTTTTGTACAATTGATTATATAGAAACATCATCATATTTTTTTGATCCACCTCCATCATAAAGCTATTTGCCATTGTTTGCATGGGCTTTGAGATTGAGTTTTACTCCCATTTAAAAACTGAGTAACTTAATAATGTTTTAAAATTAATTCTTACTTAATAGGTTAGCTCGTGACTCGAATAATTTGAGATATAAATTAAGCTGATTTTTAATAAAAATAAAAGAAAACTTGATTCAATAAAAAAACTTGAATTGACTCTTAACTTGGTCAGCCGGGGAAAAACTCCGTAAAAACACAATAAAAATATTTGATTTTTTCTCTCTCTATTTTTTTAGATATTGAGATACAGTGACCAATGCTACGTAGAAAACTTGAACATCTTTTAAATGCAACAAAACATATTATTACAGCATCTCTTGATATGAGGGAGAATTGAAAGCATATGCATAGACTCAAGATGATATCTCATATACTTAGAATCGGCAACTAACTGAAATTATATAGTTAACATGCCGATAAATTTTCTCAAGTAGTGCACTGCAGAGGTCCGGCTTGGCTTCCCAGGTAGTTTTTGTTTGACACCCCCCTCCCAACGCAAACCCACACAAAAAACGAAAAACAGAGATGGGATCCAGAATTCTGGCCTGTATGTAATTAAAGAGCTGCTGCCGCCAAGCTTTGATTATGAATGTTCATCCTTCCCAAGGGATGCATGCCTTTTTGTTTTTGTGTAGAATTGAGACTATGTTTGTATTCGTCTCTCAAAACTCTACTTGCTTGAAATTTCACCTTTTGTTTTTGGATTTTTGGTATGGTATTTATACGGTCCAATTTACTTTGTATCTGCCATGTTCAGGATGAATACGCTAAATAAATGTTTTGGTCATGCCACAGTCGAGGAAATTGTTGACTCTCTGGTAAGATTTCTTTTCCCAGAAAGAATCTACAATAGGTTTTACATTAATGCAAAGCCAGGATGATGGTTCAATGTGGGAAAAGAGTGACAGTTCAAGAAGAGGCATAACAGTTCCCATGCTCTAATTCATTTTTGCTATCTTTACTGAGAAATGATTCTCGTTCGTAAACTAAACAAATTACACCAACTGCTAAGTTGCTAGATGCTCACGGTGTTTTTATTTTATTGAGGGGTAAGAGCATAATTGGACAGCAAATTGAAGAGCCAACCATGATTATCTTAACTTGAAAAAAAGGTTTAATTGGTAATGGCCACCAGTTTTCTGTTTTCTTCGTTCACATTTTAATTATGTGCTGAAACCGAAATTGGAAATTAAGTGTGCTTCGGTGTCCTTGTGTTTAAACTCACCTTTCCAAGTCCTAATGGTCGGGAACTTACTTGTTCTCTACTTCAGTGTATTAGAATAATGAGTGCATTTCAACAACACTTCTCAGGAAAGTGAAGCAGCCAGAACGAAAGATGACTGGTGCATTTCAACAGTTCGAAAACTAAGAGAAGCTCCGCCTCTGAGCTTGAAGGTTTCCCTGAGATCTGTAAGTTCCGGCTCATTGCTCAAGTAGCCCTTGGCTTAAAACGGCTCTGGTTAATCACTTAATCTACTCCACTTGTCTTCCTCATGCTCTCATAGCTTGGTTTATCTGATAGATACGAGAAGGTAGATTTCGGACACTTGAACAATGTCTTGATCGCGAGTATCGGATGACTCTTCGAGCAATTTCTAGACAGATCTCCAATGACTTCTGCGAGGTAAAATCGGGATTCTTCTTTCAAATAGCCCACTTATCCTGGAGCTTCATAATAAACGAATATATTTCATCTGAACCATGCATGCTTGATTAGGGAGTTCGAGCAAGATTAGTTGATAAATGCTTTCCACCAAAGGTATCTTCTTTATCCTTCGACTGAGTATTTATGATGAACTAAACCTTTGATTGGTCATGGACTAATTTTTTTTAAAAAATAATACACATGCAGTGGTATCCGCCTTGTTTGGAACAAGTACCCGAAGACATGGTGGATGCATACTTTGCCCTGCCTGATGCATATGAGCCTGGCCTAGAGTTACCTTCTAAGTAACGAGAAGCCTTTGCCTAAGTCTTTATTTAATGTCAGAGTACAAGATACGGTATCTTAGATCCTGCTCTCGGAGGATTGATTGGAAAACCAGCTTCAATTGTAGATTTGCTACTTTCAGATTATTTAGATCAGTCTTGACTTGCAGTGTGTGCTTTTGTTTTTAAGGTGGTTTTTGTAGCTGTGATTTGAAAAAAATAAAATTTTAAAAAATATGATTATATAAGATTAGTTGAATTTAGATACATATTTGGTAAAAATTACAGTTGAAGTTTATGCGCAGCAAAAAATATGTATAAAATATTTATTAGTTGTGTGGTTGCGGTTATTTTTCAAAGTACTTTTTACTTGAAAATATATCAAAATTATTTTTTTTAATTTTTAAAAATTATTTTTAATATCCATGCATCAAAATGATCTAAAAACACAAAAAAATATTAATTTAAAGTAAAAAAAATTTAAATTTTTTTCAAAAGCGCTTTTGAAACGCAAAAACAAATAGAGTTTTACGAAACTCAGTTACAAAAGTATATAAAAACTGCTTCTTAAAAACTGATTTTCAAACTCATTTTTTTAGTGGGCCTCACAATAAAAAAACACAGTTTGGTGTGTTACCAAACACTTACTAAATTTTTTTGCAACACAAACGCAAAAGCTGCAAATAAACAAATGTAGCCGTAGACCTGCTATATCGACTTTATTGTAATTTGGCGGAGAAATTAGACAATTAGCATATAAAACCCAAATAAATAAATAAAATGACACATAAGCAAAAAAATTCGATGAAATAACATGTTTTTAGATGTCGCAGTTGGGAACCACGATAAAATCTTAACTGTTATCGCTACTCACAACCACGACATTTATTTAAATTCATGACTAACTTAAATTCATGACTAACTGATTGGCTAGTTCATTAGAAAAATCACAAAATTATCAAAATCAAGGCTCTGGGCGAGATTTTTGAAATCTAAGGAAAACAACCGCTAGAAACTCATGTAAAAATTTGAGCGCAATTCAAAGATCAAATCAAAAGTTATGGCTTTTTGAGCAGCTATTCTAGCATGACACAACAAGACCTCTTCTTGAGTTTATACATGTCTCACTAGTTTATAAATGTATATGCTATATCATCCATATAATTTGTTTGAGGCAGATCCTTATTTAATTATGAGAAATGAACCTGACTGTTCAGAATCACTTATTATTGCAAGTCCGACTACTTCTTTGACTTTGAAAAACAGATGACAATTATTACGTAAACAATAACTTTTTGAGATCATAAAACATATTTGAAAGAAAAAAGTTTATAAAATAATGGTTTTTGTATAAATCAATCAACTGGTTCATACAACTAGATTAATCGGAGGACCAGTTGAGCCAGATAATTTGAGTTTCATCTTGTCGCATTTCTGAAGGACGACAAAGTATAAGTTAATATATTAATATTTTTTTAATAATTATTTTTTTATTAAGTTATTTTTTTATTTAATATTTTTGTATCATTTTAATATATTAATAATAAAAATAAATTTTAAAAATTAAAAAAAATTATTTTAATGTATTTCTACACAAAAAATACTTTGAAAAACAATTATTACAACATTCTTAAATATCTTCTAAAATAAAATGCCATAGCATTCTATACTCTAAATTCATTTATTAATTTTGGTTATGTACCTGCAAAGTCAGTTAAGTGAAAATATCAAAAAAAAAGAAAAAAAAAAAAACATATCTGTTTAAGCTAATGGAAAGCCTAAGAAGCCGTGGTTGAATACGAGCTATAAGAAGTGGGACTCTGTAGAATTTTGTTGAATGGCCTGAAGTGTGACCGTCCGGCAATGTTCTTTGATGACGGCCTAGCTTTATTTGATCCAAGGTTCCACCCGCATGTGGAGATAAGGATAACCTTAGCTTTCAATCTTTCTACTTTCTCGGCGACTTCTTTCCTTTGATTTGAAAACTTGATTCCGTACCGAATACTTGTCAATTTCTGCTACGCAATGTGCAGGTGGAGCAGCTCAGCTTGCTCGATACCATGTGGCCAAGAAAAGTAGTCATTTGTGGATTTCTTTTTCGAAGTGGAGGACAAAGGGGAAGATAGCAATCACACCTCTTGTGTATAGAAGCTGTTAGTGTCTCTTCACTGTAACAGCTACAATTGCAGGAACATCTCCACGAATTAAATATAAACATAAAAAAGTTGTTTCGAATTTGTATTTTGTGATCAAATATAATTCTTAGATACTAATTGTTGACCTAAATTGACATGGTAAACTGCTAAAACCTAAGAAAATGAACTGAGATATGGGCTCGGCAACAAATCACGATCCTTATTTTTAAAACATGAACGTTGAACTTGAGAGGATGATAAATATTGAGTTGAACTTTTAACCCATTTACTTTGGTTATGTTTAAAATAGGCACCTTTCGGTCCCTCTTCTCTCTTAATCATTATTTAACTTCATAATCTTTTAAACTTCTATTTTTATTTTGGTCCCTCTTTTCTCTTAATCATTATTTTACTCCATAATCTTTTTTTTTCTTGATTTTTTTTAATTTTTGAAAATATAACAAAAAGGGGTCAAAAAAGGGGTTACGAAGCTATAATGACATCTCTTTACATATTGCAGAAAAAACTATGAATTCTTTGCTATTTTTTATGCATTCTCAAATTAATTTACACATACTTCTTTTTTATTTGCTATCATTATTATTGTTTGGGAAAAAAATATTAAATGGATATTTTTTAGTATTTTTTAATGAATTTAATATGTTAATGTTTAAAATAAAAAAAATAAAAAATTATTTAAAACAAAAAACACTTTAAAAAAACAGTATTCATGACCTTACCACTTCTATTATTAAAGCTGCTAGCTGTCCAAAAGATAGTGAGGAATTTCAAATCCGCGTATAGAACAGTGTTTCGAACAAAGCTAAAGTTAGATAATTTTTGGGAGTTACTAAGAAGAAGAATAGAGAAAAGATAGCTAGAAATCCAATATCGACAAGCACATGCTCATACGCTCCTTCTACACTGTGTTCATCTACTGTACCAACAAAAAGGGACAAAAAGAACTCCCATGTAATTATGAGTTGAAACGAGTCCCCACACTCTCGTCCCAGTGGTGAGTGTGGAAATTATAGGCGTAGCAGACTGGCTTGGTCAAATCATTTATCACGACGGGCCATGCTGTTCATGTGTATAATGCAGACCAGGGGCCCTCCTTGCAGCTCTTGAAGATAAGGAAAAGGTTGAACACTTTTCATGAGATGCGCCATCCCATCCCAGAATTTGAAATCTGAGTGAAGTCGGAATCTTTGGCTGATAGTGGGCCTTCGGTGATCGAGTCGGCAAGTGAGTTCGTGCATGTATGTGTGTGTGACAAGGAAGCAACACTTTGAGTACAAGGCAAGCCTGGAGTTTCGTACGGGATCATCCCTCCATGTTGAAAACTTGATACGACCATGGAAATTGGCGTTTGTGTCGGTGTGTCAACGCCACCACAGATTAGCAAAGGCCAATTATGAGACTGTGTATGTAATAAGGTAGCCTGTGTAATTAGGTATAGTGAGAGTGACTGGCTAGCTAGCATGTTAAGTCGAGCATCAACCGAGCCGAGCCTAGTAAATTAGTCTAAATTAAAATAATTAGGTGTTAAAAAAATAAAATTAAAACAAAAATAAATATGGAAACCTGTTATACGCAAGACAAATAGGCTAGCATGTGCAATCCACATGCTAATAGATAAGAGATGTTCGTTACATTTAGATGATGCATGAGGCACCTTGTAACCGCCAAACACTCACTTTTATGGTGATGTTGAAAGCGGTGTGTCGAGCTCTGCCTATTGAGCTGGCAAGTGGTGGTTTGACACTAGTCACCTTTTTTCTTTTTCTTTCTCTTTTTTTTTTTTTATTTTTTCCGGATTCAAACCAACCCTACTAGAATTAAAAGATATCATGTCATTTTGTTTATGTATTAAATTTGATCATCGATCTTTCCATTGCTATTTGTTTTGTTTTTGTTTTTTTTTCTATTGTATCCCTCAATATTTGGTTTCATTTGATTTTCATATTAAGTTTGGTCATTATTCTTATGATTGCTATTTGTTTTATTTTGAATCATTTTCTTAATTGTTTTTTTTTTTTCAATCTCATACCTAATTATTTGGTTTCATTTTATTTTTATATCAAATTTGGTTATCATTTTTTTAATTTATATTTGTTTTGGTTTGGATCTTTTTTATTAATTTTTTTTTCAATTTCATCCCTTAACATACCTAAGTTTCGTGATTTTTTAGGTTTGTCTTTTGTGAGATAATTTTTATCCGATGACCTGGGTCACAAGTTTGAAAGGTTAACCTGAGTTGACTTTAATCTTTTTCTCAGGTTCTTTCTTACAGTTGATTTTTTTTTCTTCAATTTCATCATTTAATATTGAGTTTGTTAGGGATTGAGTTTTCTGATTTTTTTTGTTTTAATTTTTTCTATGAAATTATCTCATTCTTATATCCTGGATTGCAGGCTCGATGGGTTGACTTAAGCATATATATTTTTTCATTTTATTTATTTATTTATTTTCTTAGTTTTGCTCTTCAACATTGTGTTGGTTTGAAAATTGAGCTTCTTAGTTTTATTTAAATTTTTTTTCTACAGGGTTATTCGAGTCTCTTAACCAGGTTTTTCTTGTGTTGAGTCGAGTTTTTTTATTTTTTTTTAAATTGATTTTTTTTCAATTTCTTCCTTCAACATTTGATTTTTTAAGAATTGAGCTTTATTTTTTGTTTTATTTTTTTATAGGATTATCTCATTCTTATTTAATTTTTGTATCATTATAAAATAAGATCATGGAGACTTTTTAAGAAATTAAAAAGGTATATTTTCATGATATTTTCAAGCGTTTATTTTTTGTAATTAATCATTGTCAAAGAAAGTTTAATTTGATTTATGTATTGTTATTGTTATTGTTATTGTTTTTTAATTATATTATTAAATTAACAAAGCTTATAAACCAAATTAAATCAATAACTCAAATCTTATTTTTTTAAAAAAAATACTAGCATCAGAGTATATTTTTTTATGTTAGAAAAAAAATATCCAAAATAAAAATAATAATAATAATAATAATAATAAAGCTTAGAACACCAATCTAAGTACGTAGTTACTTGAAGGAATTAATTTAAATGTGATAGATAAGGATACCAACCTTAACCGTCCGCTTTTGAGCAAGGCTGTTTAAATGAAAGAGAGAGAATCCTAAACTGCCCCCACCGTCTAGCTAATGCTCATGAGTTGGCTGGTATTTGCACAGAATTCCAAGTTTCAAAATACCTATAAGAGACACCATCCATGCGCTCTTATTAGCACTCATTGGGCAAATATACTCGACATTCAATACTCATTCATATAATCCGTTGTTTCCTTATAGAATCCTGCGCTTTCTTGCATGAGTGCTTAAGAAACAGTCCCCGTTTATTAAGGATAATGTTCTCCTTGTGTCCTTTAAACTATGATTATATTAGCTATCGAGTTCCGTGACTTCTGTCTTTTTGATCCCTTTCATGAGACCTGACCTTATTTTCCTGAGGTTTCAAAGCACTAGGTTTTGGAAAGTGCTTTTGTACTCTATTTTGCCTCCTATTTTGCAGTTTCTTGACCTTTTTGCAGCTACAAGCTATATATAAGAAGTGTTCCAAAGGAAGAGTTGTAGAGTAATATTGTTTTGCTAGTATATAAAGCCTCTGAGCTTGCCAGGTTAGTAGAGCAGATCTCTACCTTCATATTTTGGCCTACTTTATTTCTTTTGCAACTTCTTTCAGGTCTTAGCAAGGAATGCTCTTTCTTTGAAACCTTGCACGTTATTGTCTAATTTGGAATTTCTTCTTCTTCTTAGAGGTATCTTTCACTGATATTGCAGGGAACTTCAGTTGTTGTAATTTTAATGAGATAGATCACTGACATGTGCAAGGAGCTCAAGAAAGAGAAGCTTTGCAATTTGATTGGAATATTGAGATATAGATAGAAGAAATGGAAAGTGGGCTTTATTCTTCTTTTAAAACTAGTTCTTTGCTAGATTATTTAGAGGAGGACCAAGAGATGAAACCAGCATCTTCACTGCCAGCAATCCCTCAACCACAGACACCAAGAGAGCCTATGGAGTTCTTGTCTAGATCCTGGAGTCTCTCTGCTTCAGAAATTTCAAAAGCCCTAGCTCAGAAGCAGAAACAATTTTTCACTGAAAAGAATCCCTATACATTTGCAGAGATAATTGTGGCACCACAAGCAGTGAGTCATCTTCTCCGCCACTCTTAGTTATTTATAGTTTCTCCATCATGTGCTCATTATTTTCTATTACGAATCAGAACACTCTCAATTCTGTATTAAGTCATTCAATGCTTTTCTTGGCACATAATCCACTCAATTCTTATCATCTAATTATTTTGCTTCTTTGCAGTCAGGGAAGGTGGTAAACTCTAAAAGTCCAAGGACTGGATCATTAGGAAAATGGTTCCACCACAAGGAATTCAGTAGTCGTGAAGTGAAGAAGAAAGACAAAGCACGCACCGAAAATGCTCATATGCATTCTGCTGTATCTATAGCCGGACTAGCTGCAGCCTTGGCTGCGGTGACCGCTGCAGGAAATTCTAGTGATTCCAGCTCCAAAATGAACATGGCTTTGGCCTCAGCTACAGAACTCCTCGCATCACATTGCATAGAGTTAGCAGAATCAGCTGGAGCTGATCATGATCGTATGGCTTCTGTTGTGAGATCAGCAGTAGATATTCAAAGTCCAGGTGATCTAATGACCCTTACTGCAGCAGCAGCGACAGGTAATTGCTCAATCTTTTCCTGGTATTCACGTTTTTCCTATCGCTTAATATTGTTTCCAAAGTAATGTGATCTATCCTTTTATATCAGCTTTGAGAGGAGAAGCAGCTTTAAAAGCAAGATTACCAAAAGAAGCAAGAAGGAATGCTGCTATAAGTCCTTATGATAGGGGGTTGGCAAACACTCCTCACTGGACTTCTTTAAATGGTCCATTAGAAGAACGGGGTCCTCCCTGTGTTGGTGAACTGTTGCAACACACAAAGAAAGGTCCATGCTCTCTCTGTTGCTTTTGGAATTTACTAGAAATCTTGATAAAGAAATACCAAGAAATGCAACTGCTCTGGAGTGATTTTAGATGCTAACGCTAAATAGTTGTTACCGGAATTGTCAGGGGCGTTGCGATGGAAACATGTCACCGTGTACATCAAGAACTCCCAGGTACATGCTAACTTGGAGAAAAGTTGGAGCAATTGTTTATTAGTCATAAACTTCCTTGTTCACCAGTATAAATCTTTCCAGGTCCTAATTAAGATCAAAAGCAAACACGTTGGAGGAGCCTTGTCCAAGAAGCACAAAGGTAAGAATTTGCCTCGGTGTCGGTTTGGCCTTTTTTCCATCTTTCTTCAGTTCCACGTTATCTTTACCATTTCTTTAATCTACTTTGCGCCGCATTTTTTTTCCCATCAAATCTCGAAATACTTGAGCAACAATTTCTGCAGTTTTAGATCTGAATGTCTTCTGCTGCTATTAGGTGTTGTTTATGGAGTTTGTGATGAGACAACAGCATGGCGTTATATAAAAGAAAGAGAAAGCACTGAAGAAGTGTATTTCGGCATTAAAACAGCACAAGGTCTCCATGAGTTCAAGTGTAAAAACAAAGTTCATAAGCAGAGGTGGGTTGATGATATAAAAAATCTTCTGCAACAAGCAAGTTATGTGGAAGTAACTGACCGCTCACTGAAATGCTTAAGCATAAACGACGGCGCATAGCATGATCCATGTTTGTATATTGCTCCAAGAATTCAGGACAGATGAAAGTTTTGTTTAATGATCTATAGAGTATGACAATGGTATTCTAGTGATATTACAAATGAAAATCCCTCTTATGTACAATTTACCTATGCAATGTAAGAAATGCATACACGATTCCCCTGAGCAGTCCCCAATTTATGAAATCAGAAGATGAAGCTCCCCTTTCAAGGGTCCTGTAACCTCATAACCAATTTTCCATGTCTGTGTGCACGAACTTAGCCAATGTGTGAAAGTTGGGCAGCGTTGTTTCTGTCAGGTTGCGTCTAGGATTGTCAGGAAGGTAAAGCTGACACAGTTGAGAAATCTTCTACAATCTTCATTCTTACAGTGAATTAAGTGAAAGTTAACCATGTACCTGTGTTGCAAAAAACAAGGAAGTTTCTTACCTTAATTTTCCTTTTAATTTCAGAAAAGTCCCAGGTATCAAAATTTAGCATACTACAAAAGTAACAATCAAGATATAACAGCCCCTGCAGTCATCCAAAGCATTTCAGTTTCAATTGAAACACCCATGAATAAACGTGTGCCTATTAATCATCCCGTCCGTGGTAACCAAGGGGCTGAATTCTAAGGAGCTAGCTGCATACACTGTAAAGGAACAAACAAGAGTTTTTTTTAATTATTATCAGGAAAGAGGGACTTCACTATCGAAGGAGACTGAGACATCCTCAGAAGCAAAAAAAATAATAAATAAATTAATTAATTTTGCGGTTTAGTAGTTCTATTCACATGCAAAGGAGATACCTGGTGATAAACTAAAGATAAACTTACTTTAGGTGGGCAAAAAAAAATGCAGTGTTGTCTGATGATCTCAGCAAGTCAAATCGAAAGAGAACGCTTGATTTCACTCGGTGACTTTTAAGTTTGAAGCATACGTAATCATCATTTCTACGTGTTGTCAATATTTTAATTCGAAAATTTAAATGAATAACTTGACATATATACATATTGTAATCACTGTCAACAGCTCTCTCCTTTGTCTTCACCTCAGAATACAACAGTTCTGTTTTCCTCATTTGGCAAAACACGCAATTCGCAGTATGATTTTATAGCTTTTGCAAGGCATTGTTTCTCAAGGTTCTCTGATTTTTGCACAAAACTCTGTATATTATCTCTATGGGAAACCCTCTCAACCTGCAACATGTAAGGAAAGATATCAAAAACGTAAGAAAGTTGAAGGCAAAACCAGTTACAGATATCCTGCAACGTCTGGTGGATAAAGATCAAGGACCAAACTTCACAATAGCATGCTACGAAAGATGTGATGCAACACCCCATATAACATTAGAACTTCAAACAGCAATGGTGATAGATTAAAACAGGGTTTGAGACAATTTATTCTGATGAACAAATCCTTCCTGTTATCTTCACCGGCATAGCTTCAAAAACCCAGTAAACAACTCTAACAAATCAAACTTGAACTTGATTTTCAAACAAGAGTGTGGAATCACACAGATCCTTGAATGAACAACATCAGCCATAAGAGAAATTAGATCAAAATCTCGACAATCAGATTCTTTACGAATCATTTTGAAATCTCTCACATAAAGCCAAAAAAAAATTGTAGTTGAGCACTTTTTGAAGACTATTATATTCTGCTTCAGCTAATTCAACTTGATCCAGCCATCTCATAGATTTCAGTCACACATAGTTCCTCCTTGATGTGTTTGTGTTTGATGCCTGGAAAAAAAAAGGCCATTTCCATTCACAGTACTCTTTATTTCTCCTGAGCACCATGATATTGAAACCTGTCAACTAGGATTTCGTTTGATAGCCTTCTATTCTAGAAATAAGCAGCATCCAGCAAACCTATATTCAGTAGAATGGGTGATCGATATTTGATTGACAATTGTTGATTAATTCAAGAAGTTCCAGCATTGTATAAATTTGTGTGGAAAATTTTACCAAGTGAAATACAGTTTACATCTGAACATTTTAGCAACATGGCAAGAACAATGATAATGTGGTGGCAGAGGAAGTGATGGAGCAACTTGAAAAAAAAGGAAACAAAACCCAAATCGATGAGACAATAAAATATTCATCACTGAGTACAAACAGCTAAAATTATCAGAATTTAGATGAGAACATAGTGTATTAACAATGATTACCATCTGCTCAATGATAGGCCCTGCATCAAGTTCTTCAGTAACAAAGTGACTTGTTGCACCAATTAATTTCACACCTGCATCAAATGCCTGCGAACAATATCTAGCAAATTAAACATGTATGGGAGTCGGAGGAAAGTTGAAATGGTTGAAAATGTGATAACTTTTATAGCATAAGAATAAGGTTAGAAAACTAACCTGCCTTGATGGATGCCCACCCTTAAATGATGGCAAAAGGCCATGGTGAATGTTAATTATATCTTTCCTATATCTCTGCAAAAACTTACCAGATAATAACTGCAGCAAGAATTAACTTTTGTGAATTGAAATGTCGCAACAGTTGATTCAATCATACCAACAACTGCGTATGCATCATAACCATTGCAAGTAATTTATTATGGTTGAGGGTGCCAAAAAGACAGACGCAAGGAAAATATCACAGGACTTCCTTTATGAATATCCATTGGCTTTCAGAGTTGAATGGAAAAAGGGAAGCCTTATTTCTTCTATTAGCTCAACTACATATATTCTTTTAGTTTGGCATGCAAGAAGTAAGCAGAAGGGGCACTATGGACCTTATCATCATATTTACCTGCATATACCTGGCAAGAACTAAAAAATCAGTATTCTGAACCAAATCCAAGATCTCGTCTTCTCTTTTATTCTCTTTGCTGGTGCACAAATAATGATAAGGAATACTATTCCTTTCAAGAAATCGAACCACATGCGTGTTTGGGAATCTATCATGATTACTGTTACGAATGCATGAAGAATCATAATTAGTATCCTTGAAACCAGACAGATATATAAAAAGGGTGGCATTCCAAAAAGTTCACCTGATTACACGAGTTATATCAACCGGAAGTCTTCCATCTTGCCATGAGTGTAACAAATCAATCAGGCAGTGTTCCTGCAGCAAGACAAACACATGTTTAAAATAATATCGATGGCATAAAAAACAAGAACTGGAAAAAATATAACCAAATGCACCTGCTTTGAAGCAAGAACAGCAATCTTGAATTTGGGGTCTAGCTTAGGCACCCGGACAACGGACCTTGATGCATCAAACATTTTTGAAATCCTGAGGAAGTCCTCATCCATTTGCAACCGTGGCCATTTAACAGGGTCAAAAATAAACTCACTGCCACATTGCACAGAAATCAAAATACACCTCCACTTGCTAGCACAATTAATAAGTCAAGCTTGCTCCCAACTACCTTAAACACACAGACCCATTAGCAAAAGCATTAAAAAAGAAGAATAAGATTTTGAAAGTCTACGAACCAAATCCAACCACAAAGACTGTGATTCAGCAAAATAACAAACAAAAAGATAGGAAATGGAGTAATAAATTTGATGCAATACCTTCTAGAATAGAAGACATTCTTGTTTTCAGGGACGAAAACATCAGCACCGAGAATGTTTCCACCTCTGGAAGCAATACATTCTGATAGCTTCGCAACAATACCAACAGCGTCCTAACCATTGACAAAGACAGATATACGTATCTATCTATCTATCAATTCAATACGACGAGCCATTCATATTTATTTGTTTCAGTAATAAGGAAATGTAAAGGGGAGTGACTGACTGACTATCTTACAGGGCATTGGAAAACGTGGATGCCGTGGGTAATAGAGGAGGAATCGATGGCCTTGAAGGACCTGATGCTGCTGCTTCTTCCAAGTCCAAATACTTGAGGGACTCTTCTTTGTGTCAGATTCATATCTCTTCTACTCTTAGGAAAGTATTCAAGATTTTTTGCTCAGGCAGCACTGCCCAAGGCTTACTTCTTACCCTTACCCTTTGGGGTGTGGTGGTGCTGGTTGAAGCTCACATTGCTTTCACATTTTCAGAATTTTTCTGTCTATCATGACGGTGTCGTTTTGTGAAAGTTGTGGATGACGTTTGATAGACGAGTTCTGCACGATCTTGACACGTAATACCCGGTTCAATGGTCATTTTGATATCCACGTGGTAAACCCCACACAATTCTCAGCGCCAATCTCACTCCCAGTCACGGCACAGAACTCAGATCCTGGTTGTAGCCCCAACCCCTGACTCGTAAGCAAAACTTTGAAATTTCGCATCTCCTTTTCACTATATCCTCAAAGAAACTGCAATCGATCAAGCAAGTCTCCAGTCGTTGAAGTACGATTATCGTAATTACCCAGTCGATCAATCCGATTGGAAATCGTATAAATTAGAAAATACCTGTAAGTCTCTCTCCCTCCCTATTGTGGATCTGGATCTATTATCACTTACAAATTCATTTCGAAATTAGAAAATCTCAAATTGTGATTCGGTGCGGGTGCAGTACAGGAGCATCATGGAGGTAGAGCCGCCGAGTCCGTTAAGGTACTTAATCGGCGCAGCAATAATGATGATCGGAGTGGTGTTACCCGTCGGTTACATGATGTTTCGTAACAAGCGGGGTCCTTCTTCTTCTTCCACTTACTCCAAACAGACGTAGGTGTGCCTTTGCCTATTTTCTTCCTATTTTCCTTAGTAATCTTAGGTTTTGTTGGTGTTATTAATTCGTTAATTCTGGTTAATTCTGGTTAAATCTGATTTTCTTTTTTCTTTTTTTCTTTTTTCAATATTCTCAGGGCAAAGTTTTGATAGAGATTTAAAGAGAGGATTTTTATACAATAGAAATTGCGCTGTCTGGGTTAAGTTTGAAGGAGATGCTAGAAGAAAAGGATGAGGTGCATTGACAGAAAATCTAATTCTGTTATATTTGTTATTGCTGGGGAACTCTGAGTTTTATAAAATGAATCTGAATGTGGTTTGATTCTATGTTTTTGATCTAGTAAATATGCTAATGCCATTTCAAACTCGTCTTTGTTCGTTGGATGAATATGTGTAAGAAGGACAGACACTTGATTGAATTTGTCTTCTTGTTCTGTTTTTAGCCATTATCATCTAGGGAACCTGCGTATGAGAATACGCTACGGGTTATGTGTTTTTGTGGTGAATTTCACATTTGCTTTGTAGAATCTAGAATGTCAAGTGATGTCGCTGACACTACAGAATGCTTGTTGTTTGAAATTGGTGATCTTTTTTTTGTTTTTTTAGACTAGCGTCATGGATGTGCCTGGCGGCTTGGGTTATGCTAATTACTGATGTGTTACATGATTGTTGGATTTACTGGATTAGCATATGGTGTAACAATGTTCTTTCGGTATGTTCGCTCTGTATGAATTTGAGCTATGATACCGAAGAATTGGAAATGATTTGTTAGAATGATTAAAGTTGATGTTTTCCTTTTGGAAGCCTATGGATCTGGGAATGTAGAAAAGACTAGAGAGTGGAAAATGCCAGTGCTTGAACTGTATTGCCATTTTGCTGGCAGCTACTATGGAAACTTTTTACGAGCTACCTTTTGGAATTGAAGTGTTTGGTAGTGCAAAAAATTTAGGATACACAAGGATTGGTGATGAGGTTTAGTGAAAACCCCCCGAGGATGATGTTATTTTCAAAGTTGATGATTGGGCTAAAAGGTTGAGGATGGATCGCTGGACTTGAGAATCATGAATACTTGCAAAGTAAGTCCTTTGTTGGATTTAAGGGATCATCCGATGCTTATGTTAGCTCAAATGTAGGAGTAGAGAAGCCTTAAAGTTGTTTAGTGTGCTTGATTTCAGAGTTTAAAGGTGATGTAATGGAAGAGATGATCAGAAGTTGAAGGTGAAGAATATGAACAAAGAAAAATTGGAATCTTTTACCTGATGGTTCATGAATTCTTATATAGCTATGAACCATGTCAACTTGCACGAAGATAAGGATAAAAAGTGGAAAATATTGCATATTTATTTTTAGAGTTTAGGGGGTGTTTAAGATTTGAGAGTGAGTTTTAATTTGTGTTTTTTTGTCGAAATTTGAAGTTTTTTTTTTACTTAAAATTAATTTTTTTAATATTTTTGAATTGTTATGATATATTATGTTAAAAATGAATTTTATATATATATATATATATATATATATATATATATTATTTTGATATTTTTTAATTTTAAAAAGCAATTACTAAGCACAGTTTTAAGTGAGTCTGAGACTCTGAGTTCAATTTAGAGGCTAGTATGTTGTGGCCTTCTGGGGTTTACAAGGCTTCTTGGGAGTTGAGTCGTTCTTTTCTCTATGTTCCATGATATACTCGAGTGTAAAGGTTATATATCCGAATCTAAAGAGGTGTACATCGCACTCGAGTCCTGACACCCAAGTAATCATGACTACTTCTCCGAAGGAATAAAAACAGTTGACTTTCAGGCCGCCAAATGTGTTTCAAAGCATTTGTTTCATTTTGCTTTTCTATTTATTTGATTCCCCTCATTAAGAATCGTCACCTTTATTGGCCGATCAAGAAATCACCCAACCTCTAAGAATGTGATCTTATCCTTCAATAGAGCATTTTCCATGGCCTTTTTCATGATCTTCAATTAATAATGTTAATTAAGCCTGATTAAACAAATTGATGAGCAAAGAAGGATTTGCTGAGATATGAAGGACAATGACCTTCAGAAAATGAGCAAGTGCTGATTTCTGACAAGCAGATTAGTTGACTTGGCCAAGGGCAAAAACAATTCAAAAGTGCCTAAAGAAAATGATGAATACCAAGCATGCATGACTAGGCTGCCTACTGGGGGCAAAAGAGATGGATTAATCAATGATCGGGGCCTGAAAACCAATAGGCAAGAGCGGACATAAATAGCAGTAATGGTCCTCCAACAAGATGAGGTCTAAAATAGTTCGTCTGAAATCACGACAGGGAAAGGCAAAACTGTTGAAATCTTGATACAAATTGAGAGACTCGCAGCCAAGCTAAATCGGCAATCTTGCGAGCTCAAGCAAACTAGCAGTCGAAACCCAGCGCTCTTTGAATCTACAGTAACAGCTCGACAAATTGAAGAGGGGGGTGTTGAACGTTTTTGGAACGACCTTCAGAAACACAGCACGCACAAACCCATACAACCAACACAATTGCATGTATGTGTCTTGAAACAGTAAGATGTGACCCAGGCAATTGTGTGGGCTGCTCTCTTCAGTGTTTCGACTTTCGAAATCATCCAGGGCACGATTACTCTTCAACATGCCATCATTGTTTTCAAGTACCTGTCAATGTTTAAACTAGTTATATGTAATTGAACCGAGGGTTCTGTCTATGTTTTGACTCAAAGCTGGAGTTCGGTCACAGCCTTTTGCTTTTAAAGTTTGGTTATTATTTTGATAGTTTGAGCTCTGCAGTGCTTGATCTTTCCTTTCATGGGCCGTAAATAACCCTGTGTTCCATTGACAATCTTGCTTTCTGGTTCAGGTACCAGATATAATTGACATATGCATATGTTAGGGATGCTTGACCTTCGCATGTTTGCTGAAGGCAGTAAAAACGAGCAAGAAATGTCTGTGGTGTAGGAAAGGTAGTCCCCCATGTAAGTGAATGCTGAGCCTGCTTCATCTTTGATTGCATTTGCCATCTCCCTCATATATAGGCAGCCCCCTCCTTTTCTGCTTTGTATTGTTCGGATGATTGAACAGCCAATTGTACTGTCGTTTTGATTTTAACATCCAATAGTTCCATTTACTGATTTGTTCCAGAGAGTATCGTGCATTTTGATAATCGTATGGCAGGAAGAGATACTGTACAGACATTGAAAGCTGAGGATGGTCGCGTTAAGTGAGTTGTCTTCAAGTTATTGGAGTTGGATTGTATATATTTGCGAATACAGTTAGGCTTCCTTTTAAGAACTTGTTTTCCAGATGCATCATGGATCTAGCTATTTGGAACACCTTAACTTCTTGTCTGCAATTCGGAGCAAAAGGTGAAAAAGCTCCTGCAGTGGATTGGCAAGAAGGGTTGATTTCAGTGGCTATTGAGTTGCAGCCCAGCTTTCTATTGAGAAGGGTCAATTTGTCACAAGTCAGAAAGTGTCATGGATGAACATTAGTTAAGTTATTAGGCAAGTCTTGACTTTGGCAACACCGCTGCTTCTTGTTTTACTCTATTGTTCTTTCTATGCATCTTCCTCATCGAAGTACAGGAGAAGAAGAAGAAGAAGAAATTAAAGGCATCCTGTAAGAAGACAACAAAAACCTGTCAATCCTGTATAAAACCAGTTTATCTTTCTTATCCGTAAACCTTCATTTCTTTACTATTGTTTTCCTGCATAATCACATACTTCACAAGCCACAAGTAGTCATTTCATGGATGCCAGTATATAATCAACCATGAATCTGTGAATTGCTTGTGCTGCCCAAACTAATAGCTACAAGGCCACAGATCCTTTTTGTGTGTGAAATTCATGCATGTCGCCGCTGAGATGTTATATCTTAATAATGATGCAGTAAAACGGAAGCAAACAATCTATTAGGGAATGTACTATTTGAATTAAAACACAAATAAACACGTCATACAAATAAATAGTGCACTCGAAATCCTTCTCTGATCAGTATATCACATCATAATCTCAACGTTTTTTTTTTCTTTCAATTAATTTTTTACTTTAATTATATTTTTTAAAAAAATCACTTTAAAAAAGATTTACATACAGATGTCAAAGTTGCAGGCCCTACCACGAACAAAAACCGAAACCAAAACCCCTTTGACAAGAAAATCAAACACGGATTATTAAACAAATTCTGAAAACGATTTCCCCCTACCCAAGTCACAAAACCCTATAAAAATCATACACTTGCAGGTTAGAACGTGCAAGCTAAGCTCAAAGCTCTTCAAAAAACAATCAAAATCCATGTCATCCTCGTCGTCTATCATAGCTCTCCAACTCCTACTCTTTTTCATTGTGGTTCCCATCCCTTCATTAGCAAAAAAGCCACACGTCATCCATTTCCGATCTCCCAACCTCTACCCTGAAGGCCTTGCCTACGACCCATCCGCCCAACACTTCATCGTCGGCTCTCTCCACCACCGCACTCTTCACTCCGTCTCCGAAGCCGGCGTTATCGAAACCCTCATATCCGACCCCTCCCTCCCTCCTAACACCACCATCCTCGGCCTCGCTGTTGATAAACTCAACAACCGCCTCGTAGCTGCCATCCACTCCGACCCTCCCCTCCCTCCATTCAACGCCCTCGCCGCTTACGACCTCCGCTCACGTCAGCGGCTCTTCCTCTCCCTCCTCCCCTCTACCCCCTCCGATGAAAACCGCCGCCCCGTCGCCAACGCCGTTACCGTCGATTTCAAAGGCAACGCTTACGTCACCAACTCGCTAGGATACCCGGAGGGGAACTTCATATGGAAAGTCAACCCTGAAGGGGAAGCCTCCATTTTCTCGAGATCTCCGCTTTTCACGCAGTTCCCGGTGGACCGCGACGCACCGTATAGTTCCTGCGGGCTGAATGGGATCGCTTACGTCAGCAAGGGGTATTTGCTGGTGGTGCAATCAAACACGGGCAAGTTGTTCAAAGTCAATGCTCACGACGGGACGGCACAGAATGTTTTGTTGAGCGAGGATTTGCCGGTGGCCGATGGGATTGCGATAAGGGGAGACGGTGTCGTTTTGGTTGTGTCGCATGAGAAGCTGTGGTTTTTGAAGAGTGACGACAGCTGGGGAGAGGGAGTGGTTTATGACAAAACTGACCTTGATGTGGAGAAGTTTGCTACATCAGTTGTAGTGGGAAGAGAGGATAGGGCGTATGTGTTATATGGGAGTGTGATAGAGGGTATAATGGGGAATGGAGGGAGGGAGTGGTTTGGTATAGAGGAGGTGAGGTCGGAGAAGGAGAATGAAGATGAGAAAATGTGGGTGTATGTGTTAATAGGGTTAGGTTTGGCATATTTTTTAATTTGGAGGTTTCAAATGAAGCAGCTCGTCAAAAACATGGATAAGAAGACCAATTGATCTTGGTTTTGTGGTAATTTGTTTCTTTGCGCTGCTCGGTGCTGGAATGAGAATTCATGAGCTTCTCTGTTGTTCACACTTTTCATTTCAATAAAACCCTATTTTACATTGCCGTCGGTCAGAATTCATGGCATCTCTTCCTCCTCCTCCTCCTTCCATCTAACTTTGAGATGCCAGAAAACATCGACTCTCAATTCCAATAATAATTAAATAAGTAATTGAATGTACCTTGAAAGTTTTCCCAATACACAGTGACTCTGAGCTTCACGTGAAATTCAAAGTTATAACTTGTAAAAAATCCACCCAACTAGGAAATCCCCTCACTACAATCGAAGGCAAACGATAAAGGTAGGAGCTTTATTATTCTTTTACAATTGAGAGAAACAATCTCTGCTGTTAAACAAAGGGCTGTCTCTTTCTCTGTGGTGTAAGTTATTCATGGAGGGACTGGGAGCCGGCAGACAACTTGCCCCGTTTGTCTTTGCTTCGAGGAGAAGTGGGAGAGAAATTCTAAACTTTCCATAATGGTATAAATATAATTTTTCAAACTTTAAAAATATTATTAAGTTTTTGGATCAGGTTTTGGTACATGGAAGCTGTTTCTATACTTGACTTGAAACCAAACCTTAATACAAATTATCCATAAGATTTTCTATCCATTCCAATATATTAGGGTCAAATTCGCATCATAGTTTATCTATAGTTATGAATAGGTTATAGAAATAAAATATTAAAACTGTAGAAAAGTTTTTAATAAATTAAATCATGTAAAAGTTATTTTGATATGAAAAAATTGATTTGATAAATTTTAAAAAAAAAAACTAATGCTAGTGTCTAAATGCAATATGGACCATCAGTAAGAAATTATCTGAATTTTTAAAAAATATCAATACATCATCTTAAAAAAAAAAATATTAAGACGATAACGTATGGAATCAACTTAGATTAATTTAGGTTAATTCATCAAACTTATTGTCTTGATAATGAATTTTAATGGGTTTAATAAATTTTTTTAATTAATTATATGATAAAAAAATTAAAGATAAGTACAAAATCAAAAAAATATCAAATAATAAAATTAAAAAAACAAAAAATAATTTAATAAAAATCTAATATTAAATAATAAAACTAAAAAAAAAAAAAAAAGTCATGCATGCTAGTCTAAATGAGCTAGTGCACTAATGATTAAAAAAAAAATTCCCAGCATGTGGCTTGCGGTATGCCCAGGCGTCCAGGCCATTTTTATTTATATATTTTTCTTTTATAAAAGGTAGATGATCCTTGTTATTTTTTTAAAAAGAAAAAATAAGCGACGGGTCACTTGTTGCTGCCTAACCTAGAATTCATCCATCACCGTGGTGCTGAAAAATAGAGGGGGGAGGTTGAAAACCTTTTTTCACCAAAAAAGCACGTAATAAATACAATGAAAACCTCTATAAAAAAAAATATACCAAAAACATCTCAAAAAAATTATATCAAAACAAAAAATTAAAACAAATCTTAATTTTTATTTTCAAACATGTTTATAGAAAAAATTCATCGTTATAATTTTTTAATATTTTTAAATAAATTTTTATTTTTATTTTTTTTTATCGAATGAAACTTATTATCTCAAAAAACAATTAGTTTCGTTGCAAAAAAAAACCAGACCAATAATTTTTTTTTGCTGATTTTAAATGCCTTTGTCTCTCATCTCTCAAGGACAAAGACCATGAAAATTAAAAATAAAAATTGTTAAGAATTTGGAATTAAACATATTTTTTATGTGTTTTACATTTGAGTTCTATTTCTTTTAATTTGACAGTTGTACAATAATTTCAAAATTAATCTCATCCAATTAATCCAATTAGTCTATAAAAGGATTAGATTTAAAAAAAAAACTTTAGCAACTTCACTGTTAACTAGGATTATATTCCCAATTTTTCGGGATATAGGTAATAATTTCTTTTTCTAGTTTATTATTGCTTCATTATAGCACGAAAATCGAAATCACAATCTCAGTATCCTTAATCGATTTTGTTTAAATTTATTTTTTACCCCCAACACTTTATCCGAGTGAAAAAGCAATTAGTTAGTTTTTTTAAAAAAAAAAAAAACCCAAAATTAAAGCTTATAGATTAATGTTCATAGAGTTCTGATTTTTAAATCTTTGTTTAAAAGAAATTATTTTTAGATCTACAACTAAAGATGCACACAAGGAGTAATTGTAGTTTTCCAATGCCTAGATGGACTTCTTGGGTTGTGATAAATCCAGATATAAAATTTTATTCTCGTCCTCCAATAGATCCATCAAAAAATGACAGTGGTTACATGGATTGATAAAACAAATTTATTTGAGAATATGATTCAAATGTATTTTTTTAAACTTTGAATTTGTTTTATTTAAAAATTTTTATATATATTTTTAAATTATTTTAATGTGTTGATATCAAACATAGTTTTTAAAAATTAAAAAAATATATATTATTTTAATATATTTCTGAACAAAAAACACTTTAAACCACAACCATTACCACATTTCTAACCAAATCTTCTTTCGAGAGGGTTCATGTTACTCTTCTCTTGTATTGTCCATAGGAATTATGGCTTAAAAGCGTTACCTTGTCGTGTTAAGTCATTATTTAGAGCTTGTTTGTTTTTGCGTTTCAAAAGTATTTTTAAAAAAAATTAATTTTTTTATTTTTTTATTAACTTTAAATTAATATGTTTTTAGTGTTTTTAAATCATTTTGATATGCTGATGTCAAAAATAATTTTTAAAAAATAAAAAAAATATTATTAAGATGTATTTTGATACAAAAAATTATTTAAAAAACAATTATAATCATACTATCAAAGAAGCATATATGAGGTAAAGAAAGGGGAGGGGAAATGAGTCCCTTTTTGTGCTTAGTTAAATGGGATCATCTGGGTTCTTTCTGTCATGTATGTTTCATTCTGTGATAGCTCTAACTTGTGGAGCTTTAATGATGTTTTACACAAATGAGGTCGCCGTGTTTGGTCATGGCTTTGAAATAGCAACAAAGCTTAAAGGCTCGGCGCTACATGACAAACTCTTGATCCAAACCTCCGAATCCTTTTCTAGGTTTTATTTGCTATTGGGTTCCTCTTGTTTATGGTAACATTTGTCATGGAAAGAGAATTGCATATTTTCTTTGCTTGAGAGCCCAGAGTCAAAGCACGAGTGGGGAAAAAAAAACGTTACCTGCACTCGCACTTGTTCTACGAGGAGAGCCAATGATGAATTTTGTTCATGATGGGTATAATAGTGGTTGAATTTTAGAATAATATTAGATGATTGACTTGCATTGTGCTGCGGGTAAGTTGCGTTTTTGTTTAATGTAAAATAAAATGTTTGGGCAATTATAATATTTTTTGTTGCAAATTAAAAAAAAACATATTGATATTGATTTTATATAACTCGGTTGCCTTGATGATTTCAAATACAACTTGAATAGCAAGTAAAAATATAATTTAACTCGAATAAAATTCAAAATGATATCTTTTTTTTTTAATATTGAGATGAAAATATATTAGATTAACCATAATTAACTTGTCAAATTTGTAATTATAATCATGAGACCATGATAACCATAACAGAAAACAAATTATGAAACTTAATTCTCAATCAATCAAATATTAAAGAATAAAATTAAAAAAAAATAAAAACAAGAAAAAAATGACCTAGATCAACTTGATTAACCTATCAAACTTAAAAAAAATCAAAATAAATTATGAAACTAAATTCTCCATCAATCCAATATTGAATAATAAAATTAAAAAAAAAATCAATTAAAAAAAGAAGCAATAAATGACCCGAGTTAGCCAGGTTAACTCACCAAACCTATGACCTGGGTTATAAGACCGAGATAGCCTTATAAAAAATAAATAAAAAAAAATCTAAATCAACTCGGGTTAACGAGTCATTATGATGAGATAAACTCATAAAAAAAAATTGAAACAAACTATAAAGTATAGTTTCCAATTAATCCAAAGTTAAATGATGAAATTTAAAAAAAAAATAATTAAAAAATAAAATTTACCCAAATCAACCTTCAAATTTGTAGCTCAAGTTACGAGATCAAGATAATTTCATATAAAGCAAATCAAGATAAATCATGAAGCCTAATTTTCAATCAATAAAATATTGAAGGATAAAATTGAAAAAAATCAATAAAAAAAAAAAAAAACCCGAGTTAACTTACTAAACCTTCGACTCGGAATATAAGATTGATATAACCCCATAAAAACTAAATAAAACAAATTATTTTTATTGTGTATGGAAATTTTAATAAGAAATCATATAAAATCCTTATCAATTCAAGAGAGAATGGAGGAGAAGACGATAAGGCTTGTGGCTAGGTTTTTTTTTTATTATTATTATTTGATGATAAAATTGTAATATAAAATATAAAGATTTTTTAATTATTAAATGAAATGTAATAATAATTTAATAAATAATTTGATATCTTTTATTGATTTTTTTGGGGTGTATTTTGATGAAGTGAGGTGTCATGAATTTATAAACTATAAACTATATAGTTACATTACATTATGAAAGAAATGATGCAAGTGAAAAAATGAGGACAGGGAGTTTTTTTTTTAATTAACTGAAAAAAAGAAAGCAAAGGGTAGCGCCTAAAACCAAAAGAGGGCGGAGGTTACCCAGCTGGTGCACATTTTAAGCAGAGTGAGCATCCCCCGCTTCAAAGAGCACTTGTATAAATAGCGCATGCGTTAGCGCGCATTTGTGAACACTCTCACTCACATTGGAGCGAAATGGAAGACGATACAGGAGATAAATCAAGCATTGTGATCGGCCTCATAGAGAACAGAGCCAAAGAGGTACCGTACGCCCTCCGTTTGTTTGCCGAGAAAATGTGCGAAAACCAGAGGAAAATCAGTGAAACTCTTAGTAGTTATAACAGTATAATCACTTTTTCGCTTCCATGCATTTATTTACTTGAGAATCTGAACCAAGACAGATAGTAGTATAATAATTTAAAAGTTCCCTTTCATTGCATCTCCTCTTCGATTTAATTCGCTCCAGAACTGATAGTTTGAAATTTCAATTCATTAATGGCTTGTTAAATCTCGAATGTGAATTCCGTTCCTGATATTTTTATCGGTCGGATGACTCTTTATTTTTTAAATATAACTTATTGTGTCTGCAATTCTTAACATTTTGATGATTCTTTGAGCTTCTAGAATCGGAAATCGCTTTTTCCCTCTTTGTGCGATTATTTGATTGTTCAAATTAATAAGGCAAAGAGGATTCATGATATACATAAATTTAATTTTAGATGCTCGAACTGAAATATTTTAATGGTAAGAAATTAATTTTTCTTTCAAATATTTGGCCATGTAAAGATGACTCTAGAGTTGCTAGCAATTTGATAAAGTGAAAATTGAAATTGAAAAGTTCTGAAATATCTCAATTTCTTTTGCGCGCTCAATGAGTAGATATTGTGTGATTGGCAGGTTGGAATGGCTGCTTTTGATTTAAGGTCAGCCTCACTGCATCTGTCTCAGTATATCGAAACTAGCAGCTCCTATCAGAATACAAAAACTCTGCTCCAATTTTATGATCCTGTGGTGGTCATTGTTCCTCCGAACAAATTTGCACCTGATGGCATGCTCGGAGTTTCAGATCTGGTCGATCGGTTTTATGCTTCAGTCAAAAAGGTCAATCTCGTTAACAGAATAGAATTTCTCCATGCCTGCTTCCTTTTTCTCTTCTCATGCACCCATTTCATGGTATTATGTGCTGAATTTTGTAGGTAGTAATGGCCCGTGGTTGCTTTGATGACACCAAGGTTGTAACCCAGAAACATCTCATTCTTTAACTGGTGTTTTACTTCTGGGTACTGGTGCTTTGATATCTGATCCAATGCCCCCGTCACAACTTGTTCCAGGGTGCTGTACTAATTAAAAATCTAGCAGCCACAGAGCCTTCAGCTCTTGGTTTGGATACTTACTACAAGCAATACTATCTCTGCTTGGCTGCTGCTGCAGCTACAATCAAGTGGTACTCTCAAAAGTTGGGCTTGCCCTGAATTTAACTGGAAGAAAAGATTTTAATCTAAGATTTATTTTGTATGCCACAATGCCATACTTGAGGTTATATGTTAAGTAATTATTTATGAACTAAAATCAAGTAAAAGTCTTCTCAGTAGCTTGGTTAAAAAAGTGAGGGTTGTTATTTCTGGATTCTTATATCCGAGAAACAAGTTTTTAATGGAAAGCTAGAGAATCTGTCTTTTTTTATGTACATAATATGGTAAGTGGTAACTATGTGTTTATTCATACAACTGTGTACTGTCACTTTAAGATGCCAGTCCATCACTTTGTAGGTAGTGCCTGCTAACAGTTTAACTTGGTCTACAAGGCTTATTGTTATTGAATAAGCAACCTAATAAATGCTGTATTTTCATTGATCATATGGTAAGTGGCGGCACTAACATATTCCACGGTCCACTGCATCTCTTCCTGCCTTAATATTTGAAACTTATTTGCATATCAGTTATAGATGTGCCATCAGGTATCCTTAGCCATAGTGTTGTTGGATATAGGGACCAAATATGACTTAGTTTTTGGCACTGGACTGATGCTGAACCTTTTCTACTTTTCCTCATAGAAGTGAATTACTCTTGAATCCACATGAAAGCATGTGCAAGCAAATGACTTATTATACTTGATTCTGTGTGCAAGTTAGAAAAAAAAAACTCCAAGTTTGCAGATCTGAGTGGCAATGCTGTTACCGACTTGTGAGTATCTGCTTTTGAGAGTACTTTACTTGTCAGAGCATGAATATTTCATACTCAGTAACTGAAGGCAAAATGCCCATGTTGGACTGGTGTGAGTGGCATCCATATTTCTAAGATGATAGCATGCTTTATTGTCTACTAGTTCCCCTTGAACATGATGGTTTTAGCCCAAAATTTTGCACTCCATGTTTCTTTGAGTCCTTTTCACTTTATAAAATCGTATTAGTCATTTCAAGGTTGCCTAAAGTTTCTGATACTAACGTGCATTTGTTTACACCTTACAGTTATGGTATTTTTCATTTTCTTCATTCATTATTCTGCTTCTAAAAGAAAGTTTCAACTGCAATATACACAGGATAGAAGCAGAGAAAGGGGTTATCATCACCAACCACTCATTGTTGGTATATGCTCTCTCTCTCTCTCTCCCTCTCCCTCTCCAGACCTTTCTTTCTCTTTCAAAATGCAAAGATGATCAAATGTAAGAATTTGTGGAGTGTTTCTAGGCAGGAGGCAAGCTGTTGCCACCTTTTACTCTATTTCTTAGATCTTTGATCCTATTGCTCTTGTATCTTTGATAAATTTTTGGGCATTTCTTTTTATGCTGTGGAGCATGCCTTCTGTGATCCATCAATCCCCTTTGTGCAGTTAATATAGGTATTGGATTTATTTAGCCCCATTTTTCTGTCATGGTGGTGTTGGACTTATTTTGTACCCTCTTTGCTATGGCGGTATCTTCTATGTCAAATGAATCAGAGTCAAACTTAGCTGTTTTATGCTTGGTTTAGGGTGAAAATAATCCAATAGCAGTGATAAATCTGAGGATTGTTTTTTTGAGATGTATTTCAAATCATGAAACAAAGTTATTGAGATTTTTTTTTTGTTAATATGAGCTCCTTGGTATCTATGAAATTTCAATCTTCTCAAAGTTTGTCATTATGAGCATATAACAATGGCTGAATATAGTTGTACTAAAAATCGAATGGCTCAAATGCATCACATCATTTTCTTTTCTTCAATATAGAACTTCATCTGTTTGTGTGTTTACATTTTATTCGCTTTTCATTTAAGAATGCTTCTGAACTTTACTGATGGAATTCTTACTATCCTAGGTTACTTTTAATGGATCATTTGATCACATGAGTATTGATGCCACCAGGTGAGTTTCCTTTGCTTTCTGGATGTCTGGGTAAGTTTCCAGTGTATGTATAAAATAGAATAAAATTTGCATTAATGGTGTTTTTGTATTTCCATTGAAGTGACAGTTTTTGGAAGGATTTCTAGATGAAATCTAAATTAAATTTGGTGTTGCTTTCAATTTTTTTATGCTAGAAGATAAGCGGTTAAATCTTATTGCAGCGTCCAAAATTTAGAAATCATTGAGCCATTTCATTCTACCCTCTTGGGAACAACCAACAAGAAAAGAAGTCTATTCCACATGCTCAAGACAACGAAAACCACAGGAGGGTATGTGAATATGCATAATACTTGGTAGATTCATCATGTGATCACATGAGTGTGGACTTAAGCATGGAAAAAAAGTTGAGAACTCTTCAATATTTACAAGTTTATATTCTGCATCAAACAAGAGGTTTGGTTGTAGCTGGCTTGTCTTTCCATTACCATAAAAGTTTAGAAATTGATACAAATTGGAATATATCTCCAGGACTAGACTTCTACGGGCCAATCTGTTGCAGCCTTTAAAAGATATTAAGACTATCAACACTCGGCTTGATTGCCTGGTTAGTGTATTTGGTTAACTCAGATGATTTCTTTAGTGGAGCTATGTTAGCCTTATGCAGCCCTGGGTTTGCAAACTAAAACAGTGCTGGTTTGTACAAACCATAACCGGTGAATGTTTATGTATGTGTGCATGTGTTGTGTGTGTAAGAAGAAGGTGAACCTATTTTTCAATCATCTGAAGTTATTTTCACATGCATTTGTAGGCATTCTCTGTTATTCACATTTACATAATACTTGTTAGAGTGCAAACCGCCCAAATGCACTATAATTTTTAATTGTCCAACAAGTATAGGTTACACAATTATTTTGTTAAGATAGTTATGGATTGGAATCTTAAGTTGGCAGACTACACTAGAATGAAAAGAAAAGATAAATTATGTGAAAATGCAAATGATATAACAAGTTAGTCTGCCCATAAGGTACGCAGTTCTGCTTCTTGCTTTATTTTCAGCATGTCCATAAGACCAGTTAATATAAAAACACAGCTTTAACTTGAGGGTATGTTTTGGACAGCTTCTGGATAATAGCGTCACTCAAATCATCATCAAAGTTTCAAACTCATGTCCAGCTCCAAAAATCATTGGTGTCGTTTTGCCAATGATCTCAATTAAATTCTGTTAATTGATTGTCTAAGTTTCCATTCCAAAACATTACCTAGCAAGTCTGTGTTTGGAAATACATAAATCTTAATTTTATATGGTAAATTGTTCATGCTTCATTGATTTGAATTTCATGCAGTGTTGCTACACCTCTCTTCTAAATCTCTCACTTGATGCATCTCTTTGCATTTGATTTCAGGACGAACTAATGAGCAATGAACAGCTGTTTTTTGGACTCTCTCAGGCTTTGCGTAAGTTTCCAAAAGAGATTGGTAAGTGAAAATAATAATAAAAAGTAAAAGGGATATGTGGTCAACCAGCCCCCTCCTTTGGTAGTCTTCTGGAAAGTTATTCCATTTTTTGCTGTCAATCTTGGAGTGATCTTGTTCATGCTCTTCGTTCAGATAGGATACTCTGTCACTTCTGCTTTAAACCTAAAAGAGTCACTAATGAGGTCTTGGGTGCTGATAATGCTCGAAGGAGCCAAGTGTTGATATCAAGCATTATTCTACTTAAAACTGCTTTAGATGCCTTGCCTTTACTCTCAAAGGTAAATCATGTGCTTTCATATTTATATTACGAACCCGAACATGTTTTGATATCTTGGCACTTTCTAAACATTTCAGGCGCTTAAGAATGCAAAAAGTTTTCTTCTTGCAAATGTTTACAAGACTATATGTGAAAATGAGAAATATGTTTCCATAAGAAAGAGGTATGTTGCTAGCATGCTCCTGTTGCTAAACTCTGTATTTTTTTCTCCACAGGACATAACTAGTGCTTGAGACAATGCACAAGTATTGTATCTAGTTTTTGGTCCCTAGATCCTAGTTGGATAAGTATTATGGGCCAGAATATGAGGAACAGATAATTGTGCCCGTATCCCCATCTCTAATGTGAGGGCAGCATGATCTACTAACTTTAGCACATTTTAATTGTTTGAAGGTTCAGAATAATGTATTTCAATTTTTGTGAAATATTTGTGCCCATATGGCATCTCTCAACTGAGGGAAATGCATCTGCTAGTTTAGCAAATTTTAATTGTTTGAAGGTTCAGAATAATGCAATTCAGCTTTGGTGATATTTGCAAACATCTCTTATTTTTCCTTTGTAGAATTATTGAGGTCCACTATCTTTTTCTGTGTTTCTTAGATTTTTATTCTGGTTTACAAATTTCCCTCCTTCATACAAGCTTAAGTATAATACCAATTCTTCTATTTGCCATCTTTCTCAAATTTAGTTTTTTAACCTCAATGGATGAGGAGGTTTATTTCCAGGTCAGATATTTTGTTTGATCTCTTAGGAATGCCACTGATTTGTTTGTTTATACCCATGTGACTAGCATATGATGCTTTGCAATGCAAGTGAAAACTAGTGAGGAATATGGACCTAGGCTGAAGGAAATGATAATAGTGATGGTAATGGGATAGTGTTGATAAATGCTATCGAGTGCCCTAAAAGTTTTCACTATTATATTCAGTTGGTGATAAACTAAACTCAGAGTTAAAATGTGATGTTAAAGTAATCACCATTATGGCGTTTAATTTGCAGGAGATCTTGTTTTTATTTTATAATGTTCCATAAAAATATACATTAACAATTTTTTTTGTAGTTTAATCCCATGGTCAATCTTTGCTAAATCTTGTGTAAGTACAGACTACTCGATTCATTTCCTGAAAAGCTAGTTTGTTTTTTCAAGAGTGGGAGAGGTGATCGACGAAGACGTGCTTCATGCACGGGTTCCCTTTGTTGCCCGAACACAGCAGTGTTTTGCTGTCAAGGCTGGAATTGATGGACTTCTGGATATTGCACGGAGAACGTTTTGTGATACTAGTGAAGGTTTGCTATCTAGGTTCCTGTCCCCTTAATTTTCTTTTTGCCCATTTCCTTCATCTCTTGTTTTTATTGTTGCTGCTTTTTGCATGGGCAGCAATACATAATCTTGCAAACAAGTATCGAGAAGAATTTAAGCTGCCAAATCTGAAACTTCCATTCAACAATAGACAAGGCTTTTACTTTAGTATTCCACAGAAAGACATCCAGGGAAAGCTTCCCAGCAAGTTCATTCAGGTCGGCATTGTGATCCTTCCTCTACTCATCATAGAAAAAATCTCCTTCCTAATTAATTTGGACATGTATTTTTTTTACACATGAATCAGGTCCTGAAACATGGGAACAATATACATTGCTCAACTTTAGAACTTGCTTCAGTGAGTATAATCCTCATATAAACAACTTCATAGTCATGTACTTGATTTTGTGAACGAGTATGAAATTCAGCAATTCTATGTGACAATATGATGTAAGGAGAAATGATATTACTGTTCATGAAGCATGATATCACTTCAATACCCGGCACATTATAGTAAGAGGTTTACATGTGTGCATATGTGACCTTTTCTTGATGGAATGAACTTAGATCACAATCTGGTGTTTGTGTGGCTTGCTTATAGTTGCACATGCCAAATAACTTTGTGCTCGGCTGGAACTAGCTTAGAATTGTTGTGCAATAAATATCCACATTACAATACATATTACCGAGTCTACGATCCTCAATTTAGGTGATTGCCCATTTTTTGAAGTCGTGAAAATATTTTGTCTGCAAATTTTGATGAAAATTGTTATAGATGCAACCGTAATGATGTTGAGGAGATGTGTGATACAAAGGAAGTCAATTGTATCAATGGAATCATTTATATGAGGCCAACTCAAGTGCAAGTGTTAGGATTTCCTCTAGTAGACTGCAGCTAGTCACTTGTCATCTCTATTTTCTTACAACATTTATAATTTTGTATGGCTAAGTTTCATCTCAAACAATTTATACCTGAATTTTCCTTTACTAAGACCAGAGTATTGAACATGAATAGAACTTTAAAGCAATGGTTGTTTTTCTACATGATTTTAATCTTCTCATTACAGATTCTTGTGTTTATGTAGGTGTATCAATTACTGTTATGTACGTACTACTGTATGTTCAATCTTCCTGCCTGGGACCTGGAAATTTCTCATTGAGTTTGCTTCATTCTGTAAAATGTGCAGTTGAACGTGAGAAATAAGTCTGCTGCTGCAGAGTGCTATATAAGAACAGAAGTTTCCCTTGAAGGTTGTAATAAATATTTTTGAAGTATTCAACTTTTGATAAATAAACTATATCTTGGTCTTACAAGCTACAAATGTTTTCTTATGCTCTATCTCTGGATGGAGTGTACCATTCTGTTTTGGGTTCTTAATGAAGTCTTGGTTTCTAAAAAGGTATTGACCTCGTGAAATGTTATTTGTGAATTTGAAGTGACAAATAATTCATTTTAAGAGATAGAATTGGCAGAAAGATCTACCTTACAATAACTGTTACCATGTGAAAATATGATCTGCTATTACAGTTCTCTACTGAAGGTTTCTTTTGATTATTTTATTTTCTTCTGTTAGATGGAAAAGGTCACTTGGTATCTTGTGGAAGGATTGTGGATGAAGCGGTTTATGATTGTTAGTGGGCTACCTGTTTTCCATGGCAGAAGTTTTGCTTCTTAATTCGATTTAACAATAATTAGATGAATGTCCAATGTGTCATTTTATCATTTGGACATAACTTTAAGGCTCTTACAAATTATTAGAAAATCATAAAACTTTCAAACAGTACTTCCACATTCCAGAAAATATATAAGATGAATTTATTTGTTTATGCTGCATCTGATTTTGTAATATATATTGGTGTTAATGTTCTTATTTGGTGCTTAAATTGTTAATTTCAATTATAAGGTACTTTCCAGGGAAATACTAAGATCATCTCATGTATGGTTTGTTTATCGCAGAGGGAATCTAGAACCATTCAAGTTGAATTACAATTGAAAGCATTTTTCTGCTGTCTTCGTCTTTCTCTTCATCGAACTTCTACTCATATATACCATGCTCTCTACGTTAGTTATGATCTTCACAATGCTCTTTTTATTACTTATATAATTGTACTTTATCTGCAGCCTTATTAAATTCCATAAGGGAGGATGCCTCTGCACTAACTCTGCTTGCAGAGGTCTTATGCCTTCTAGATATGATCATTAATTCATTTGCTTACACAATCTCAACGAAGCCTGTTGATAGATACACTAGACCAGAATTTACAAGTAAGCGATTTGATATTTTGTATAGTATATCTTTGACCATCAGAGTTGAAATTGGGGTATGGCTGATTATGTCCTTTGCTGACAGGTAATGGCCCATTGGCAATTGATGCTGGAAGACACCCTATCCTGGAAAGCATACACAATGATTTTGTTGTATGTAACTGGTTTATTTTTTGTTGATTGTTTGATCTTATGTGTAGTCTTTCTGACAAGGGAAAACTTAGGCAACTTTTTATTGCCTTAATTTCTCGTCTTCCTGCCCTTCAAATCTGATTCATAGCTCTTTTTGCAGCCCAACAATATTTTTCTATCAGAAGCATCAAACATGATAATTGTCATGGGCCCAAACATGTAAGATATGCTCTCATTTAAAGTTGCTCCCAGCTTGGAGTTGAAGGCTTTTATTCATTGCATCATTTCCTTCTAAACTTAATTCTTGATAGTGTTTTCAAAATTGTCGATGCAGGTTGAGGTTCCAATGCATCATGCTTAAACATTTTGTGTTTGGTTCTATAGTAATCTCTTCTATTTACTCTGGAACATGAAATTTGAATAGACCCCACTACAAATGTCCTGGAAGCTTAGGATAAGGCCTTAAGATTACAATTTTGATTTGCCTCAATGTTGTTAAATGTCTATAGCAAAACAAAAAATTATTGGGTTTAGCTCTGTTATATCTAGTCTTGATAGTAATTTCAAATAAACCATCTGAAAGGATAGCATAGAATAATGGCCTTCAATGAACCTATCATAATATATGGATAACTGTGCATATAAAACGACAGGTGAATTGTGTTTATACAACTGAATGTTGGCTTTTACCTAAAGCGTTCAGTTTCTGTGAAGGCCACATAGGATTGGCTGAATGTAAGCCGCATTTGTTCTTAGTTGTGAAGTATAAAGTTCTTTCATTGTTTATTTGTATCAACCTATTGGAGAGTAATATACAACTATTCTCGGGATATTATCTAACAATTTAAACTATTAGGTTGGTTTTTTAACACAACAGCCAATCAAAATTTTAAACTTGACACTTAGAGGTCTATATACTCAAGTTTAACAATCTATAATTCCCTTCAGGAGTGGGAAGAGCACTTATCTTCAACAAGTGTGTCTCATAGTTATTCTTGCTCAGATTGGTTGTTATGTTCCTGCTCGCTTCTCAACTATAAGGGTAGTTGATCGCATATTTACAAGGATGGGTTCGGTAGATAATCTTGAATCAAACTCCAGTACGGTACAATTTCCAAACTCTATCCCTTTCATCACTTGAATGATGTAAGTCAAACTATACAAAGCGAACTTTTCATCACATACAGCACTTCTTTCTCAACTTCATATATGAGGACAGAAAAGCCTTGATTTTCTTTCAATTCCTTTAATCCTTCGATTTAATATTAAAAGGAAAAAAAAAAGAAGCTTAGACTAGATGTTTCTTGTGATATTAATTTGAATATAAATTGATATGGCAATGATGCCACCCTCGTTCTTTAGTTTAATTCCTAGAACCATCTTTGTTTTCCTTTCAATTTGTTAGCTGTTCTCAAGAACAAATATTCACGTGCTATCATCCGGATGTGCTTATAATAAGAACTCCTTATCTAGGAACTTCTTTTCAGTAGAAATTTAGATTAAGATCATTTGGTGGTGGAAAATTACTGGCACTCAGTAAATAGTTGCATGTATGCAATCCAAATGCTCAGGATCTTTTAGGAAAATAGGAGGGCCAGTTGTTGGATGTTTTTGGAAGAGTGGTGCAAGTGAAACTAGCTGTTGGATGCAGAATAGCTCTTTAGAAAGATACTACATGATATTTGTTCAGCCTCTTTTGAGGCATTCTTTCAATTTTACTTTTCAATATTTTAGATTGTTTTGAGAATTATATTTTATAATTTTAATTTTTTTATGTTGAATAGAGTGTCGTAAAATTTTTTTTATTTGCATTCTATGAATTTATTCTGATTTAATGACCTAAATCGTGGATTTAATAGATTAAGAGCTCGTTTGGTTACGCAGCTGCGGCTGTGTTTTAATTAAAACGCAATTTGCAGCTGTTTGGTTAAAGAAAAAAGTAATATACTGTTCATGGATCCCTGCGTTGGAAACACAGTAACAGAAAAGCAACGATTTCATGCTTTTTTTTGCACTGTTTATGTTGATTGAATAGTGCAATTAACATGAACAATGTATAGTGATACACTGTTCATGTGAATAGTGCAAGAGAATTGCACTGTTCACTAGTGAACAATGCAATTCTCTTGCACTACGTGATCTTTTTCTTTTTCTTCTTTTTTTTTAGTGTTAATTTTTTTAACATTTTTTTTTTAAAAAACTAGTTTAGAGTGAATTTTATACATGATAGTATTTTATCTAATTTTATTACATGGTAAAAAAATTATGGAAATAGTAGTTTTTGTCGGATGTATTTCGTACGTAATAAAATTATAGATGGTTTCATGGAATAATAAAAAATATTTTATATAAAGTATGATTTATTTCATGATATAATAGCAATAGTTAAATCCACAATATTTAAATTAAAAATCATCAATATTAATATATATTTTTTAAAATTATTTTATAACCTCAATTTTAAAAGCATTCTTAACCAAACACATTAAACTAATTTTTCTTCAACCTCAATTTCAACCACAGTTTTAACCAAACATCTATTTTTTCAAATCAACCTCAATTAAAAATACTTTTTATAAAACATTTTTTTTTCAAACCACAACCACAATAGCTACCGCAATACCAAACACACTCTAACTCAGGTTGACTAAAGTTATTATTTTTTGCCGTCTTTTCTAATTGATTTTTTTTTCTGATTTCATCCATTAACATTTGATTAATTAGAAATTGGGCTTTATATTTATTTTTTTTTGATTTGCTTTCTATGATATTATCTTGATCTCATGAACTAAGTCACGGGTTTGACAGGTTGCCTTGAGTTGACTTTGTTTATTTTTTTGTCCTTTTTTAATTGAATATTTTTTTTTATTAAGATTTGTAATTTTTTTTATTTGGTTTTTATTGAATTATCATGATTTTTTGATCCAGATTGCAGGTTTGACAGGTTGAGTCGGGTTGACTGTTTATTTTTGGGGTCATTTTTAATAGAATATAATTTTTTTTTTCGATTTCATCTTTCAATATTAATGTGCTTGGAAATTGAGCTTATTAACTTTTTTTTAATTTTCTTTTTGTGGTGTTATGTCGGTCATTAATTTAATTTTTCCTCTCAATTTCAACTTTCAACATGAATCTGAAAATGGAGCTTTATAGTTTTTTTATTTGCTTTTTATGAAGTTGTCTTGGTTTCATGACTTAGATCGCGAGTTTAACAAGTTAGTTCAGGTTGACTTGGTTTATTTATTTTTGTCATTTTTAATGTTTTTTTTATTCTTCAACATTGAGTTAGTTATAAATTGAACTTCATAATATTTTTTTATTTACTTTCTATTGGTTTATCCAGATCTTATGACCCGGGTTGTGGATTTGGAAGGTTAACTTGGGTTGACTAGAGCAGTTTTTTTTGTCATTTTTTAATAGAATATATATTTTTTATTTTTTTTTAACATTGGGTTGATTAAGAATTGATATTTATATTTATTTTGATTTGTTTTTTTATTGTTATTACGGTCTCATGATACGGGCTATAGATTTAACAAGTTAATCTGGGCTAATCCAACATGTAACCGTTTTAAAATTTAAAAACAAATATCATTTAATGTCGTCGTATTAATATTTTAAAAAGATGACATCCAATATACATCATTATAATTAAATTGATTTTATTAAAAAAGACATTATCAATGCATGAACAATTTTTTACGTTAAAAAATTGATCTGACGCGCAGTGCAGCGTAGATTAATGATCCAGTCTTTTTCTATAACAAGTGTTGTTTTCTACTGTTATAAACAAGAAAGGAGATGTAGTACCTGAGCATGTCATTTTGTTAAACATCAGCTCCTAGTATATTAACTTTTAAAGTGGATATTTCAAAAATTTGTTAACTATACAATCTGTTTGATCTAGAACACCATTGAGTCATCATGTATGCATCTACATCTTATCAAACTATTGAATTGATGATTTACTGTTTCACTTGAACTCATAGGAAAGGAAAAATCATTCTTATACTATGCCTTCTACTGACATATCCTCAAGTTAAAGGTGAAATTAAGATACCGACGAGCGCGCTATACTTGAAATCGAAATTCTAATGAAAAGTCTTGAAGAACACTTAAAGCTATTTGGAAAAAGGGCACACTATACTTGAAAATTGATTTTGATAGCAAGGAATCATATATTGTTTACTACATGGTGACGCAGATATTTTGTTTTGGATGCTACAGTTCATGACAGAGATGAAGGAGACTGCTTTTATCATGCAGAATGTCTCCGAAAGGTTACACACCATGTGTGCTTTATGCCAAAGGGTGGTCACATAAATTATTTTTTTCTTGAAATATTACTTTCTTCATTGCAGGAGTTTGATCTTTATGGATGAACTTGGGAGAGCTACTTCTTCATCTGATGGATTTGCGATTGCCTGGAGCTGCTGCGAACATCTGTTATCACTCAAAGCGTAATCTCTGCTCACACTCACCTCACCTCTCACCTGATACCAAGCCTTTGGAGAGTTTGCGAAGATTTTAATTGCCTAAATTTTTTTCCTTTCAGAGGAAGTTGGCATATTATTTTAACACTGTTAAGTGGATGCTTTACTGAACAGTCTTTTAAATAAACAAACGAAAAGGTTTGATGAATGGCCGCTTCAACTTAGTAATGTACTCGATACTATCAACTGCTCAAGCACCGAAAAACACATGTATTTCATATAATCATATATGATTCTAACTTGTGCTTTTGCCAAATTAATCATAATTGATTAATTTAAATTTGTTACTTAGGCCTTCTGTATAGCTGCTTTGGTGGTTTTCATTTCACTAAAAGTCAAAGTTGTTACATGATATTAGCTCAATTTAGTTATTGGAATTCATTCAAGATGTTTATAATGTGTTCCACGCATTTTATAGTCAATATTCCCATGGTGGTACATAGAGACTGCCCAAAAAACCAGGAGTAGAATTTTACTTGATCCCTGGTAATTAGTAAATTTGTGTCCTGCTGCATGATGGTTTAGTAAATGATACAAGAACTCCTGTGTTTTCCAACTGAAAAATAATCCTAGTTTGCATGGAATATGGCATGACATTGTTTTATTTGACACTGTAGATTTGTTTAGATTAAAGACTTTGTAGAAGGCAAATACAATAACTACTACCATTGCGTGGAGTTTAGTTAGATGGAAGCTTACAGACATTGCTCTCTGCTTGATTCCTCCTGTGTGCCTCTTGCTGTTTCTGTCCTGTTTGTCTTCTCATAGATTGCTCTTTCAAAAGGCTGTGCATAATATAACAAGTATAGAACTGCAACAGAAGGAATTTTCTTACTGCTTGCTTATTCTTCAGGTATTCCATATTCGCTACTCACATGGAGAACCTATCAGAACTAGCAACCATCTATCCAAATGCCAGGATTGTTCACTTTCATGTTGACATAAAAAGCAACCGTTTGGATTTCAAGGTGGTATCTCTATTTTTCATGTTGCCCTGAATTTTACTTCAGCCATGTGCATTCATTAACTGAAAATTCGATTTCACAAGTAGTTTCAACTCGAGGACGGACCAAGACATGTACCGCACTATGGCCTTCTATTAGCAGAAGTGGCTGGACTGCCAAGCTCAGTCATCGAAATGGCTAGAAGCATCACATCAAAGATTACAGAAAAGGTGATTTCTCTAAATCAACTAATCAAGGCTTCAAGTTTCATTTCAAGTAATATGTTAACTACAGTGTTGGACTAGTTCACAATTCTCCGGTTTTAACTTTTAAGTACCTTAAAAGGAATTGAAAGACTAATAAATCAAAGCTCCAGGCGGACAAGCACGGGAAATTTGTAGTATTAGAACTAGAAAATAACCGGTTTATTAGTATATGAAACTTGTATGTGAGTCAGACTTAGGCAGAAGCAAGATTGAAGGCGGCAAGAAACATTGTTCATTCAGAATTTTGCATCAGTTCAACATAACTATTCCTAAGAAAAAGTTGCATAAATTGACTGGTGTCAATCACATTCATCATGACAGGCTTGTCATTCTGACATCGCTGTTCTATTTGTTAGCCATCTAACCGTGCTGCCCTGCCTACATGCCCCTTCCCGAACAAAGAATATCTACCAATATGTGCAGTGATCTATTCATTCTGATGGTAGTTTAAATTTTTCATGTCCAGCAAATTAAGCAAATGGAAGTGAACTGCAGGCAGCACCATCAGCTGCAGATGGTGTATCGTGTTGCTCAGCGATTGATATGCTTAAAGCACTCCAGCCAAGATGAGGATTCTATCCGGCAAGCGTTACAGAATCTCAAAGAGCAGTACATAAATGGCACACTTTAAAGCTTGTCGCAAGACGTAGCACCCCTCCTCCAGTTCCAGTATGTCCTAACTGAGTTCTTGCTATAGCAGAAGTTTCGAGACTAAAAATTAAAAGTTCCGAAATCACCTTCTTGAGTGCAATACCATCATGTTAACGTATAGATCCCGAGCTTCCATGTAACAATAATTTTCATCGTAATTTTGCCAGCAGGCAGGGAAGCGGAAAAAACAGTGTAACGCAGGGAATAGGGGAAATTTGGCTCTATACATAATTCAAATTGATTGTTAAGCAACATATCCAATATTTATAGATGTAAAGATTTTAAGATACGTGCAATACGGTTAACAAACCTATAAAAACTCTTGTGATGGACCAAAAACGAAACAAAAAAAGAATTTTAAACCGAGGAAATCATCAACACTATTGACTGTCTAGAAAATGTGGAGCATCTCGGGTAGAAGATAATGCAAAATAAGACGACATAGCTACGCTTAGGGTTAAAAAAAATAAAGTTGAAAAAAGGGTCGAACAGAAGCATACCAAGTATAAAACAAAGTTTCCAAGCTAGTTAGACATTGACAACTTGTGATGCAACGCTCGAAATAGAAAAACACGTTCCAAAGTTTTCCAGAATCCAAAATTTTGAACTCAATGACAAAAATGTCCTCCAAAAATATCCAACAGGACAAAATAAAACCAAGCACATCAATGAACTCAACGGTAACGGCGAAGGGAGAGTGTGTTGTTTCTCTTCCAGTTTGCCCTGCGTGAAGGTCTAGCTTTGTGGTGCAGGTGTCCCCTGCCACGTAGACCCCTGTATTTCTTCCCAGCGGAGGTAAGGCCACGAAGCTCCCTGTGCTTGTGTACAGGATTGCAGAGCCAGTTGATTCTTGGGTCATTGCGTATGGCATTGTGGGCAACATCAACCAAGATTACCTCAAAGTACTTGTAAGTAGAATCCTGTGTTGAAGAAAATGCATTACTAATGCAAGTAAATGGATAAGAGTGCTAAAGTAGGATTCTTGGATAACCAGGCTAAGACATACAGCAATAGTGATAAGTGAAATGAGACAGATGCATATTCAAACTTGGCTGCCTAACCTCGTTAATCCAATATGAATTCAGAACCCTGAGGCCCCCCAATTTCCGGCCAGCACGCTCCTCTGCCACAGACCTCTTGCTTCGTTGAAACTTCAGTTGAGTAACACCCTGGTTTGTTGGCTTACCATATACAATACCCTTGGGAACAGGCCTCTTCCTACCACCCCTCCTGACACGGATACGATAAACCACGTAGCCCTGAAAAAAACTACTTTCAGTAACCAGGCAGACGTACAAAACAATTGACAATTGCTTGTGCAGCCTAGCACACTTCAAAAATAAGAAGTTAAGATGAGGTGAAGGAACAAGAGTAAGAATGGCAACATTAACCATTTGATTTAACAACAGTATTACTGGTCTCCATTTTTATAAACATCAATGTTATAAACATCACCTAACTATCAAATCACAGATATTTAGTGTCCTTTAAGAAAAGCTGAAAATTTGAACCAAACAAGTTCTGAAAAAATCCAGCTTGCTAATTTAAGATCTAAACAATTTCTTCCCATCTACCTAGGAAATCAAATTCAAGACATGAAAAACAACAAATTCTGAAGGAAAAAAAGAGCTGTATCAGATCAAGACAAAAAAAAGGCTGACAACGCGAGGGCCCATTTGGTCAGATGATTGATTATTTTGATATTGCTGGTTTCAGGAAGTATTCCTTCATTGTAAGTAAGCACCTTCCTTTGGCAGAATGAATACACATCAAGACGCAACCTAATCACACAACGCAAATGAGAAACCACATTGTTAAGCAATGACATGAGCACCAGCTGATTACGTGTCTAAACATAGTGGCACACAACTACACACGTCATCATCCAAAACAAACATACTTCTAAACTCAGTTCCATATCCATCATAAAACACAAAAGCCAGTAACTTCAAACACAAAATAAAAGGTAAGACTCATAGAGTTCAAATGTAACTGGAGCTCAAAACCCAGCAAAAAAAAAGCCAAAAATTGAAATAGCAGTCAATGATGTAACTGAGATCTCAGAAACACATGACCCATGCTAAGCATGGTAATCAAAGTGTTACCTGCTTGGCCTTATAGCCCAAGCGGCGAGCCTTGTCAGGGCGAGTGGGGTGCGTGACACGAACAATAGAAGGATGCTGGCGGTACTCCCAGCACCTAACCCTTTGCAAGAACCTCATCACATCTGATTGCTTCTTCCTCCATAGCTCAGACACGTACTTGTAAGCCCCTATTTTTATCAAACCCACAAAATAAAAATCCTTAAAACTATTGACAGCAAGCTTTAAAAATCACTAGATTGAAACTTTTTCAATAGAACAAAAAACTAAAGCTCTTTATTTTCTGTGAAAATGAATTTGCAAGAAATGTATGTAAAATCCTTGTTGAAACCAAGTAGAAAAATGCAATAATGGTAACACAACTACATAGAGAAAAACATTATAAAGTCACAAACAAGAAAGAAATTTCTAAAATCTGTTTTATGGTAATACCTATAAAAGTAAAGTTAGCATAACAAAATATAAGAAACAAAAGAGAGGTTTGTAATATGAATGAGTAAAGAGAAGGGATGTTAGTTTAGAGAGAGAGAGAGAAATACCCATTGGATCAGAGCAGCAGCGGTGCCTGGCTGGTGACTAGGGTTTTTGGATTACAAAGACGATAAATATAGAGAGGGCTTGGGTGAGTGGAGGAAATAAAACCCTAGTATAAAAAACTGGAGAACCGTAATCTTGGCCGTTCATTTCTTTGATAGTTGTGGCATCTTATAGGAGTGTTGGTTTTATTGACCGGTGTCGTTCTTTTTAATTTTCGTTAGGTGCTTGGGCAATGAGAATATGGGCCAAGCCCAAGAAGTTTGATGGCGGACCTCCAAAAGTTGCAAGAATTCTTTTTCTTCATTGCCATTCCCTAACCAAGGTATAATTCTGTTCCGGTTAATGTTTTATTTTTTAAATTAGAAAGATATATTTTGGTTTTGGAATATTTTGTCATTGTCATACCGTTTAAGGGTTGTTTTGTTTATATATATACATATATATATATATATATATAATTTCAATTTAAATTTGAAGATAAATTAGTTTGGAATTATACAATTTAAATTTCAAATATATAATGTCATGTATTTAAATATAATTTTAAAATTTAAACTTTTTCATTTAATAACTACTATATCATTGGTTCGTAGCGCATGATATGGGTAGGATCAACTTGTTTAACATAAAAGAAATATCCATGTATAACTAACATTTTCTAGTAGAAAAAAAATAAAGTAAGTAAAAGTTGACCTAATATGACTTAATAGACTCAATAAGTTCAAAAACAACCTGAATGATTGGTAAAAACATAATTTAACAAAAAAGTTAAGATATCTTTTTAAAAAATATTGGGTTGATCTAGATTAATCTTCTGAAACCATAATCATGATCATGAAACCATGATAACCACAGATAAAAAAAATCAAGATAAAAATTATGAAGTTCAACTCTCAATAAACCCATCGTTGAATGATGAAATTGGAAAGAAAAAAAGGAAAAAAAAAAACTACTCAATCTAAAAGACAAACACAATAAAATGATCTAGGTCTATCTGGGTTAACTCGCGAAACCTGTAACTTAAGTTATGAGACTAAGATAACTTCATAGAAAACAAACCAAAACAAATAACAAAGTCTAATTCATAATCAATTAAATGCTAAATGACAAAACTAAAAAAATTATCAATTAAAAAATAAACAAAATAAACTTAACTCAACTGAGTCAGCCTGTCAAACCATTGGCATGAGTCATGAGATAAAATTAGAAAAAAAACAAGGATTAAAAAAAGCAAACAAAAAAATTATTTAAGGAATGAAATAAACAGAATGAAACTAGAACATCATGACTAAAATGTGCCAAACAAATCTAGACTAGATCATTTATTAATAATAAAAAAGATTTTTTTTCTATAAAAAATAAAAAAATACATCAAGATTACAATTTTTTTATATAAAAAATTGAACCATAATAAATTTAATATTTTAGTTTTATATATAAAAATTGTATTATTTATATTTTTTCTTCATTTGAAAAATAATGAGAATTTTCTATTAGAAAACCATATACAACCTTTAAAAATATATTTTACAAACTCAATATAAATTTGAAATTTTAGTTTTTCTATTTTCAAGATAGAAAAATACTGTATTTCAACAATAAGTTGTAGTCTCCTAATCATTTATGAATTTAGAAATCATTATAGTACATAGTTTCTTACTATTGATTAACCTTTGCATTTGCTCCCTAGTTAATTTGCATACAAATTCACTACAAATATTCTTCTCTTTTTCCCCCCTTTATCATTAAATGTTTTTTTTTAATCATATGTTGCTTTATTTTTGGGGTAGATATATTGTATATAGGGAACCTTTGATTTATTCCCAAAGTATTTAAAAAGAAACCTCGTATATGATCCTTGATATGATTAGATTGTTCTTTGTAGTACATTATGGGATAACATAAATATGAAGAATTCATTGATTATGTATATAGCTTCCTTGTGCGCTTGATTTGACATTAGATCATGGTCTTCATTTCAACTAACAAAGCGTACAAAGAGTTCAAGGATCTTCAGAAAACCTCAATGCAGTTCAAATTAAGCATAAAATAACAAAGTAAAGGCATAGGCATGAAAGTTTTAGAGCATGTCTATAAGCATAAAGAAATAAAAAATAAGAAGATAATAACAAAAGAAATGTGACAATGGACCTAAACTCAGGTCCTTATCTCAATATAAGAAATGTAGAGTCTAAGAAGTGTGGCAGTGGTTTTGCAAACAAGTTCAGGAGTTTTACAGCTTGCCATTAGTCTTTCTAATGTATTTGTTATAAGAATGAAGATAAATTGACTTGGGAAATGGAAATGTTTTTTTTTTCTATTTTATTATTTGAAAGAAAACAAAGAATTATTGAAACTTTATTGCTCCTCAGTTTTGGTAAGTCACAAATGTCTTCTTGGTTTTTTAGTTCATAAAAAGCAGTGGCAATGATTAGAGTTTTAGCATATCATATTAATCATAGTACAATAGATATTTGGACAAGTAGTAATAGTTGATGTTCTTAGATGGAGTGAGAATGGTTTTCTAAAGCCTTTGATCAAAAGCATTGTGGAATCTGTCACAAACTTCTAATGATTCAGATGGATATTAGATACTTAGACGTCATAAGGGATTCATGGTAGAGGTGTTTTGTATTTTTTTTTTCCAAGTAGTGGAGCTCAATCTCAATAACACTAGTGGAATAAACCTATCTAAAGGCCAAACCACATAGATTTTGTGTGCCATATTATTCTCTCTCTCTTTTTTTTTTCTTGTTTCAATTAAAATAGGAATGATTAATTCATACTAACAACCTTATATAACATAATCTGCTATAACTTGCAATACAAGGGAAATTAGCATAAATAAACCACTTCAAAGATAAATTAGCATTGGGTCTTACTAGGCATTGGGCCAAAGTTGTGCTCGAACCCATTAAGAAAATCATGTTCGAGCATGACAGATCCAGATAAGATTTGTGGCCCGTTAAGCCTTAGAGAAGTGGATTCATATGTTCTACCTCGTGGTTTGTTCACGGGGATATGGTATCCCTTAGGCATTAACATATACCCATATCTGGTAGTTGGGATTAAGCTTGTTAATCTATCTAAATCTATGGTTGGGGTGAGTAAAAGACTTAGTATCATGTCTAGGCTCCTCCTATATAGGCTAAATAATTAAGTGTCATGTCATTTCACATCCTTATGTGTCATTATAATTAGGCATGTAGTGTTTCATCTATATGGGCTTCTATATTCTTGTTCAATTAGCCTTTAAAGATGTTGTTCACCATCCTATAATGTATGGTCCTAGCATTTTTAATCCTAAAAGTCTTGACTTTGTAATAAAACATTCTTTTATTGTTATGAAATAAGTCCTTTTTTTTTATTGTTATGATGGATATTGATCAAGTGATAACTCAAGTTCGGGTAAGAACATGGCCAGAAAGATCTTAAACATAACTTTATTATCTTGTATTAAAAGCTCTAGGTTGTTGCATATATTTCACATATGTTTTTTCAGGTTTTATAAGCCCGCTATTGTTGCCCAAATTCAATTTTGCAAGGATGAAGTCTATAGAAAGATGAGTGACCAACAT